>MIQA02007799.1:0-34214 GCA_001887855.2 Sclerospora graminicola | reverse complement strand
TGCGACACCCCCCCCAACCAAATATCATACACCGAACCATATTGAATGTGGTCCGGACCATCCGTTCTACTTCGCCGTTGGAGGCTGGGCTTCCGCCTTCCGTAGCCTGTATTCTTACGCCTGTCTTCTTGCAGAACATATCTACATTGCGGTATTTCCCGCCACCATCTGTTCGCAGGACGTGAATGCAACAATTAAATTCACTCTCGAACCAAACCAAAAAATGTTCAAACATTCTTCGCTGCTGATCCTTAGTTTTGGCAGCGAAAATCCGAACGTAATTAAAAAAGTGGTCCACGACAACCACGAGATATCGATTTCTACACCTATCTCTTGGCGTGATAGGTCCTTTAAATCGCTACATATGACGCCACCAATGCGGTCTATTGGCGTGTTTTGTCCGGAATCTTTCGCGACTGTTTTGTTTTAGTGGCCTTCCCTTTTACACATGTCAGGCAGTTAGCCCTGCGTCGATCAGTCAGTGTAATTCTAGACACAGGGCTTTCACCAACGTTTCGATCGTGACATAGGCTATGTGCTCTAACCTGATGTGGGACTGATGTAACGTTCCTTTTTGGTAGTCGTCACTAGGTCCTTGGGACACCACATTCGTCACCATATTCGAAAACACTTGTGCTTTCTCCAGTTTCTTCGTTGTACGCAAATTTGCAGTGAGCTAACCATTGACTTTAAATAGAACTTTGTTTCTGCGGATAAATTGCATGCCTTTGCCTTTTTCTCTCAATACACATTTTTTTCCTGGGACATTCCAGAGAAATCAGTTTTTTTGCCAGTTTCGGTGCAAAATACACCTCTGTTAGCACTATGGTGGAAAAGTCATTACTGAGTAGTTACACTCCCAACCCTCGTGGCTTGCAGAGTTCCTCCATCTGGGAGCATCATGTTTTCTCCTTCGACGCAGTCTCTGGTGTCATCCAATATCTCTGCGTTTGACACTAAATGTCTGATAGCGCCGTTGTCGATAATCCAGATGTTCCCGTTAGACATAATGTCACATATTGGCGCTTCAAAATCCACTCTCTGTCGTCGATAGTACGAAGCATTTATTTCCAGCGTTCGAACGCTTTCTGCTCCATTCAAAACGCCTTTTTGATGTTCTCCTTCCATTTTGTCGACAATACTTTTGAATGTGGCCCTCCATTCTACAATTGTAACACGTTCGCTTTCTCTTTGCTCTTCTACGGAGTTTACCAAAACCTTCCCAGATTTTCTGCTCTTTCGTGATCGAGTTCTTGTGCCCAGGCAACAAGCTCTTGAGTGTGCATCATAAAGTCATGTCTCGTTGGATCATAACCTATCATCAACGGTAACCTTAGGTGTGGCGTGCTTCACGATTTTTTTCACTATTAATCGTTCATGTGACCCGCTCTCTTTAACCAGGGCCACCAAGTACAGGAAATGTTGGGTCCATATTCTGCGCGGGTCTTTCTCAGCCGCAAACATCAGTGCGACCTGGTGATGCGTGATTATAACCTTGAAAGCGTTCAACATTTGATCCTATACGAAATAAAGTTATTGTGACATTTGCCACAATGTCGCTATATTCGCTTGGAAATTATTCGTTGCCACACTTTCCAGATGATCTCCCAACTTGTTCACTTTGAGCCTTTCAGTCCACACGACAACTCGGCACTTTCCACAGCTGCTATAAACCGGTACGCCCATTGTATAAAGCCCGCTCCAAGTCCAGGATAAACCTCATTTCCCGATTTTTTTTAATCATCAACCTTGGTATTTTCATGCCCCCAAGAGTTTGTGGAGCATAATGTTAGATGGCATAGCTCCACCTACAGCCCTTGTGGTGCCGCTCCATCCGCCTGGCCTTGCTGTACATTTGGTGCACCGGCGCGTACTGAACCACCTTTTTTAATGCTTCAGCGCTGATGTGGTTTATTGTCATCCATTGTTCAAACGGTCCGTAATTCTTTTAAAAACACTTCCACCTTCCGCAATAGGCGAGTTCTTTCTTGATCCCGGCAAAGTGCTGGGAGCAGATGGCGTCGAACGCTAATCTTCCATCATTTCCACGCGTTCTTCAAGTTTTTTTTACTATTTCCAATAGTGCTGCCTCATTGTCCACTGGCGTTTCCATTTTGTTTTCCTCAATGTAAGAAAACGTAACTCCACGTAAAAAACCAACGCGTAATATTCCAGAAAACGTGAATCCTCAACGAAATCTCAATAAACGAAAACTTAATGAGTTTTAACCCACTCAAATGCTTCTGGTGTTAGTCAAAAATCAGAAATTTCAACTTTGTTGCTTGTTAAAACGACCTGCCTGAGCCCCGTGAACCTTGAGTTCATAACCTGTAGGAAGTATTGACGTGCTACTTATGCTCACCAGTGACCGATCACTGGTAACTGGGAGTAGTGTTGTTAGGTTGGTAAATACCCATTCTGTTAAATACCCTGTTAAAAATGCACCAAATGGTATTACCCGAGGAAAAACAAGTTAGCAAAGACGGTGCGGTTTGTGTAGAAAGCCAGCATTGATGCTGTCCAATTAATGCACCATACCTAAAGCATACATATTATGACTTCGATTTTTTCCATTGTTAAAAACCTAGCTTAAAATGTTATTAACTCGCTGGTGGTTAATAACCGGGTAAGTACCCGGGGAGATAACAACACTAACTGGGAGTGTATCCAAGCCTGAGGTATACTTCACTAGGGAGAAAGACACCCCGCAAACAGATGGGGAGAACATAGTCAGGCCATTTGGGTCCCTCTCTTTACGATAGGTCATATCTGCTGCCGTGGACCGATGTTTGACACTCGACGGAGTTTGTCGCTAAATTCCTACAAAATTATCAATTCATGTAGCTCTAAAAAGTATCGCGTTACCTACTGTATGTCCCCGTAAGGCTTGAAATTGATCTACAAAGTAGGCAACACAACGGATCACATGATACGTGAACCCACCGTGTAGGAAAATTTCATCGATGTTTGTTGCATATTGTTGAGGAGGAGACCTTTGTAGTAGTCGGCAAAATGAAAAGTAAATATATTTTAATGGTCCTTAGTTCGCAAACCTATTGCTACTTCTAAGCCAATCATTCTTATGGAACCTCAAAGAACACTTAAGAAGCTTCTGACGTCATCTAATGACGTCATTAGGATGACGTCATAACCGGTATCAAACCGGTACCCTACTGGTATACTATGCTGGTCGTATTTAATATGCGGCGCTATATCAACACTCCCACTCGCCGCTTATGCTATACGCGCCTGGGTCCGATGCCACTAGCCAGCATCAAGTACTTGAGTCTCTTGGTTCCCAGAGCCTTGGTTAGCATGTCCGCCAACTGGTCCATCGTTGACACGTACTTGACAATGATGGTTTCTCGTGCCACATTCTCTCGGATGAAGTGATAACGAATGTCAATGTGCTTGGTTCTACCGTTATATCCTGCATTATTGGTCAGCCCGATTGCACCTTGATTATCTTCCCAAATCTCCGTAGCTCCCACTTGTTGGAGACCCAGATCATTGAGCATCGTGCGAAACCACAAAACTTCTTGAGTACATAGGCTGAGAGCCATGTATTCCGCCTCAGCAGAACTCAGCGCCACCGTACGCTGATATTTGGACTTGAAAATTACTGGTGCACCACCAATCATTACCATTGTTCCCGATACCGAGCGTCGGTCATCGATGTTGCTGCCCCAGTCCGCGTCCGTGTATGCTGTAACATGCACTTCGCTGGTGCTACCGTCGTAGATAATTCCGTAGTCTCTTGTCGTCTTTAGATAGCGGAGTACCCGAATCGCAGCCTTCCAGTGTTGCTGACCTGGATTCTCCAAAAATCGGGATAATTGGGTGACCACATATGCCACATCAGGACGCGTACACGTTGTGATGTATAACAAACATCCAATCAGAGATCTGTAGGGCTTCGATCTCATAGCGTTTCTTTCGCCCTCTGTAGTTGGCGATTGCATTTTCGACAACTTTAACCCCGATTCACATGGGTTCGTCACTGGCTTGGCATCTTCTTGGTTGAACCTTTGCACCACGTCGTCAATATACCGGGTCTGCCGAATCATGAGCGTGCTGCAATTTCGGTCGTGGTCGATCTCCATTCCAAGAATAAATTTGACCTTTCCCAAATCCTTCATCTTAAAAGAATCTTTCAAAGCCGCTTTCACCTCCTGAATCTCCTTGCTTGTCTTGGCAGCGATAATCATATCGTCAACATATAGGCACACGTAAACGTAGCTGCCGTTTTTACATTTGACGTTGATACATTGATCTGCTCTCCTGCTACGAAACCCTATTTGCAAGAAAACAGCATGAATTATTTTGTTCCATGCACTCGCAGCCTGTTTGAGTCCGTATATAGCCTTGTCTAGCTTGCACATTAAATTTTCAGAGTTGGATATTCCGGTCGGTACCTCCATGTACACCTGTTCCTTAAGGTCACTATTTAGGAACGCTGTATCCGCATCTAGCTGCTCGGTCACGTATCCCTTTGGAACAATGACTGACAGCACAACCCTTATGGAGTTCATGTTTGCCACTGGCGAGTACGTCTCAAAGCAGTCAATACCGAACTTCTGCTTAAATCCTTTTGCGACAAGCCGGGCCTTGTAGCGTGTCACCTGTCCGCGCTCAATGCCCTTTTTCGCAAACACCCATCGGCATCCAATTGGACGAACATCCATTCTCTTTGGTACTAACGTCCATGAACTATTCTCTTTGTGAGCCTTGAGTTCCGCGCTCATCGCCTTCACCCACTCTTGAGCATCATCGCTGTTCATTGCTTGCTGATATGTTGTTGGGCATCGTCCGCCTCGCCAACATTAGCAGCGTAAGCCAATACTGCTTCGGCTATAAGTCCTTCCTCGTCAATCCTTGCACGCTTTGAAGTTGGCTGATCGTCACTTTCTTCCATCTTTTGTTCTTCGTCATTGCCCAAACCATCCTCTAGAAAAATTATGGGCTCGCGCGGTCGTCTCATTCGATCTGGTCTAGGTTGAAACACTATTCTGTCTTCATTGAATTCACGATTAGGCTGGCTGTATGGTTCTAGCTCAAAACCAGTCCTTGATGGACTAAGAGACGAAGGAAGATGAGGTATGTTAACTTCTCGCCCTGGTTCTGCATCATTCATCTCTACGTCCGGGGCATCAGACTCAACGCCTTCCATGGGTCCTTCCGGCGTAGGCTGATTTGGATTGTTGGGCTCAATTACATCCCCAGATTCCTTAGTTACATGCGTGATCGTCACTTGCTGTGGTGAAGCTGTGGAGTATATTCCGTCCACTTCACGCTCGTCAAGTTTAACTGAGCGTATCACCTTGACCATGATGCTCTCCAAGTCAAACACACGATACCTTTTTGCGCTCTCCGCATACCCAAGAAACAAACACCTGAAACTCTTAGGATCAAGTTTCGATCGCTTGGCGTCATCAACATGAGCGTAGCCATGTGATCCAAAGACACGTAAGTGTCCGAGCTCCGGCTTTTGCTTAAAGCCTACCTCGTATTAGAAGAGCGGTTGATGAGATACACAGCTGTACTAACTGCTATTTCCCACCATTCAGTAGGAATTCTCTTGTAGTGCAGCATGCTTCGTGCCTTTTCCATTATTGTGCGATTTATTCGCTCTGCTACTCCGTTCTGTTGAGGGCTGTATGGCACGGTACGCTGATGCATGATACCACTTCTGGCACAGATATCATTCACCTTTTTGTTTACGAACTCTTTTCCGTTGTCCGATTGAATGCATTTCAAACGTTCACCCCATTGATTTCGTAGAATGCCTTGAACTCATTCAACTTTGCGGCTACCTCACCCTTGTTCTTCATGAAGTATGCTACCACATAACGAGAAAAATCATCTTCGAACGTCATCACATATCTTGCACCACCCTTTTGAGAGCGTATTCATTGGTCCCAAAACATCCGTGTGTACGAGCTCCAGCACACGTGATGTCTTCGTTCTCGACCGTGACGGGAACAAATCAACTGTTTGCTTGCCCTTCATACATCCACAGCACACTTTTTCAGTGCTTTTCTTGACAGCCGGTATGCCGTTCGTGGAACGCTGTGTCTCGATCAAACCACTATCTCCAGGGTGTTCCAAGCGAGCATGCCAAAGCTCCCACTCAGTATTAACCCCAGCATATTCCACAAAGCGAGCCTCTTCTTGCTCGCAGTCCAGGATATACGCTTTGCCGATTTTCTTTCCGGCCGCAATCGCCTTTGAGTTTGCTGAAATTATGCAAGAATTTTGTTTGAATTCCACATGCTTACCGCGTTCGACTTATTTTCCAACCGATAAAAGCCTTCTGTCTAAGTCAGGGATGTGGAGCACCTCCAACATCCGAATTTGCTTTCCGTTGATACCCAACAAATGAACCGTTCCGGTACCAGCAACTCGGAGTTTCTTGCCATCCGCAATGGTTACGACCATCGCCCGCGTTGCTTCTGTATATTCAAATAAGTCATTGCGATAAGGCGTCATGTGCGATGTTGCGCCACTGTCAATCAACCACCCGGCTGACGGATCTTCATCAACGACAAAAACCGCGTTTCATCGTCATCGCTCTTGTTCTTTCTTGGACAGTCTTGCTTCATGTGTCCAATTTGATCACAGTTAAAACACTTTCCCCTGAAGCCATCGTTCCTTTTCTTCGCATCGTTGCCCTTGCGACCGTTGTATTTGCTGACCTTTTCAACTTTTCCGTTCTTGATTCTGCCACCGTACGAGGCAGCCTTCAACACACGCTCCGTGGCCTCCTTCTTTTCACGTCGCTCGTATTCCTTAAGAAGCTTCTCCTTCACTTCCAGCAAAGGCATGTCTTTAACGTTTTCCACATTTTGACGAGATTAACTCGTATTCTTCCGGCAAACTACTCAGGAGAATAACGAGCTGTCGAGCATTATCAAGCGGTTCCTCGAGGGTTTGCAATCCCACAATCAGCTCGTCGAAGCTATTCAGATGCTTCGCCATCGTCGCACCACTCTCCATCTTGAATTCGTGCAGTCGACGAGTCATTGCTACACGATTGTGCATCGTCGACCGGTTGTAGAACCCGCGCAGTGTGCTCAAGGCTAGGATGGCCATGTTACTGTTCTGATCTTTGTGTGATGCTCTATTGCAACACCTTGAACAATAATCCCAAGAGCCTTCATGTCGTCAAGCACCCATGCCTCTGTCATTTCCGACTCGGCCTTCACTACTTGAATGTGTGCCAGCAAACCCTTTCTTGCTAGCGTCATACGCATCGAAAATTCCCAGTGGAAGTAGTTGTCGCTTCCCAAAACTAATCAGCTTTCTTGCTGGCCATTGTGTAGGACATGGGGCGTTGGCAAAACAGCGGGTCTTGAAACGAACTGCTAACCCTTCTTAACCAAACTGACTTATTACCGAAACGAGACGATTTATAGTCAAATAAGACTACGATCTCGATAACGGCGGCAGTACTATTGGACCGGTAGGATTTACAGCCAATGAATAGGAGTCCCTGCCCTCAAAAAGGTTGGGACTTACGAATGGACTATCCTAAACACTGCTCTTGAGCGGCGGCGGCGGTGGCGGCGGCGCTGCGGAGACGGCAAGCACGGCGGAAACGAGCGCGGTCGTTGATGGAGCTTTGCGGCTGTTAACCTGTTGAGGAGGAGACCTTTGTAGTAGGCGGCAAAATGAAAAGTAAATATATTTTAATGGTCCTTAGTTCACAAACCTATTGCTACTTCTAAGCCAATCATTCCTATGGAACCTCAAAGAACACTTAAGAAGCTTCTGACGTCATCTAATGACGTCATTAGGATGACGTCATAAACGGTATCAAGCCGGCCCCCTACTGGTATACTATGCTGGTCGTATTTAATATGCGGCGCTATATCAACAAACTACATGAATAAATATATTAGAAAGAATAGGAGGGTTTTTCTAATGATACAACAATTTAAGCCTGTCGACTATGCAAAGTAGATACTAAACGTGACAGATAAAGCAACAATCCACAAGCACATTGAATCACTTGTGCTTGACAACTTTCATTTTTGTTTTTAAAAAGAGTCCAAATTTTCTTGTCAAAATAGGCATTTTGAAATATATGGATTAGGCATTCTGTCATTTTCTCGACACACTACGAGGCCTGATTATTAAGCATATCTAAATTTGATATTAATATACCTGGAAAATGTACACAATTTTCACTAATCGCGATAGTATACAATAATGAAGTCGTTGTTGATTTGTAGTTAAATTCATTGTAGACGAGAAAAAATGGAAAAGGAATTACAAGCATTGATCATCGCTTTATAAACTTTTTCAATGCTTGTAATTCTTTTTGCACTTTTAACGCCTAAATTGTGGTCTTCTGACTTTGTTTTATCTGAACAATATCTTCACGATTCTAGCAAGTTTGGCAGACCTTCCAATGCAATAGCAGACTGGATTAATCAGATTGTCATTACTTGCCTTATAGTATGGTCAATATTCTTCTTGAGCTTAGTATTTTTAGGTAACACAATTGCAAAAGAGGTATCATATTGTTTTACTGAGAAAGTCGAGAGCCCTGGAGACTTTTCATGGGCCTGATGCCATATCTGCTGTTAGTGATGCGCTTCGCAGGTCACGCGCTGGTATTTAAGACCAAAATTGACCATTACGATCAATTCTATGTTTTAGGTCTTACAGGAGTCGGTAAAGCTGAACTAACCAAATCCCTGGCAAAATGTCCTTCCAAGAGTTAAAGATTTTAGAGGGTTGCCAGTAATCATGAACAATGGAACGTTTTACCGTCGGCTGTGATGCTTTATGTATGTGGCAACATGAAGCAGGTTGTCGTGACCGCGATGTCCATTATCATCAATAAGGATGTCATAATAGTCAAGAAGGCCATTTATATCGTAGTTGTTTTATTGGCAGCGCAAATATACTCCTACATCCAACAAAAATGACAGTCAACTCTGTCGATACCAGTCAAATCAAAGGCCCAAACGCAGACAGCTAATATTTGCTAGCTTTCGACTGTATTCGTGATTAAGCTGTAGATAAGATTCATATCTAAGATAATGAAAAAATAGCCATGTGGTCAGGGCCGTGCCCGCCAAAAAAACTGCTATACACGTTTATGGTGTAATCGTACTAGCAAATTCTGCAGTAGGGTAGAGTTGCTATTATGACAGGAACAAGAAACAAAGGTACTACAAGTTTTAAGCCACCATGCTAATATAATCGCTATACAAAAGAACAACACAAAGTGCTGATTGCATACTATCGCCAAAACATGACGATTCTAATTTTGTTTAGCAAGGCCGCCACCCCAAAATAATTTGTTGTTTAAATCGTCTGATTCTGAATTGTTCATTGACTATGGATTTCTCGATTTCATATAAGTTGTTCATTCTCTTAGCTGTTGAGCATTTCTTCGACATTTAGCATAAAACATATTGGGTAGTCTTTTTAGTCTTATGTACTATTAGCATCTATAAATGTAAGAATTTCTGCTGTGATATTCTCAAATCTGACGTCGTCCGCTTGGGATCCGGTGAAAGTGCGGTCTGGCGCTCCTTGAGATTTCCATCGACTTCTAACAGGCATTACAAACATATCTGTAGTTGCATACCTTTTATTCGTAGTTCAGCTCTAGACTTCTCGTATTCAGTCACAGCTTTGATCTGCTCCATCGTCTTCTTCCAAATAAACTCTGTATATTGATACCGGTTCCACTGTTCCTGTTGGAACACCACTAAGTTCCGAATTCTCCAAATCCAGGTTATTCCAATCGAGCATATTGCCCACCACAGTCTTTGAGCTTGTGTTAGGCACTCTGTAGCTTGCCTATCACACCTTGCCAATATCCGTTTTTCTTGAATTTCTGAGAAACTGGTGGTGCTCTCCGTTGAGCTAAAGACTCCTTGAATGATAAGACTGTCTCGAGCGGGACTGCCCAGCCATGCCAATAACTAGTAAGCCGGGCCCAGAAGGATAGGGCCCGCTTGCACCCCCATACAATATGTGTGACCACTTTCCCCTCTACCAGGCACTCTTTATCGAGGCGGCAGGCGTTATCAACCTCGTACCCTGGATAATAAACATTAGGCTGATGCGTGGCTACTCGATATACAACCCATTTCTGGTAGTCCGTCAGCATGTGTGCATGATTCCAAAATTCCTTGATTGACTGTTCTTGAGCTACTTTTCCCCATGCTCCTGCTCGTTTTTCCTATTCCATGTCTCCAGAACTCCATGCAGTGACTCAGAGATGTACTTGAAATACATATCTCGAAACGATCGTCGAAACTGGTGTTGCATGGTCTTCCGGTGTGTGTGTCCGTAAGGTTTCCACGGATAGCTGTGCACCGTCGGATTTGCCTTGAAGCATACATACTGCACGCCCTCCTTGTCCGTTTTAGTCCGTTACTTCCTCTTTGGCTCCCACTCCACAGTCCAGACAAATCCGTCCGGTGATTGTATGTAGGTCCATTGCTCTCCTGTGATACCATCACGCCCTGTGATCCGTCCCTTCTCCTCGGTTGTCCAGCAAACTTGTCGTAACCTGGCTGGACATGCTATTATTTGTAATGGAGGGTCTTGGCCTATATGTTGCCCAATGCCTACCCTTGGTGAACATATAATCACAGTCACTAGCCACCGGAACACTTTCGGCTTGGTATGTCCCTTATTGTCCTTCATGCGCGCCGTGTTCATCCCGGTGCGACATATTTTGTGCTCGCGGATAGGAGCCATCTCAATGTTATCGTACTTTCGGGCTGGGACCATCAACCGCGTTGCTTCCAATATCCACGGGTTGTTCCACCACTGAAAGGTCCCCCAGAATGCTTGAATCTCATCAGACATTGCACTTAGCCATGGTGGTTCTTTTCCCTTTAAAGTAACTGTTATTGTGTCACCATCTCTCACCGCTGTTGTGAGAAAATTTTCTGTTTTTCTGGATATGAGTTAATTCACCAGGTAAGAAAGTCTTTACGTACCTTTGGACTATCTCCTCTTCAATTTTTTCCGGCCCTAAACATTGAGACAACGTGCGTAAGTTTAACCCACATACATTACCTCTGTGTCCTGCCTTTGTGTCGATTTTTCTGGTTTGTTGAGATAGGAAACCTCCTGCTGTCGTTGAACGAAAAAAAATGCTGTAAGTGCGCCACGTCAGTGAGTACTTGTTTGCCGGCTCCGTCATCCAGCACGCCGCTTCTTTTACGTATTGAATGTGAATGACCAATGGTATGGAAATAAGTCCTAATCCCCCGGCTTGTTTGGGGGCATAGACTACATTTTGTGTTTTGTCAACCCTTCCTCCCTTGTTCGATTCCAAACGAAACGCTTCTGAAAACCTATGAGTTCCTTTGTCACTTCTGAGTCGGCGGAAACACCTTCGGTGTAAACAATATTGCAGGTAACGCCACAGCATTAAATAATTGTACACGTTCAATCACCGATGTTCCACATTTCGATGCCGTAATTAGTCTTCGTTTGACCGCTTTCAGCCTGTGTGCCCAATTTCGCTCCTTTGGATTATCAGCCCCTATCTCATAACCGAGATAACGTGTCGTCAGGTTCTCCTGCAACACTGGTATTCCACACCACATCTCTCATGGCTTCACTTTGTACAAAAAGATGTTGACGCATTTCTTCGGTTGCACCCGTAGCCCCGAGATTTTCCCAAAGGCCTGCACGACTTGTAATGCTGTCTCGACTTACCCTGCGCTATTTAGAAATATTGTAGAGTCGTCTACAAAGGCGGAAAAAAGGTGACAATATGTGTCAGTACCGGTCCCAATAGTAATACCTTTTAGTGTGTTCGTAGTTTGCAGGGCTATCCCTAGCGGTTCCACCGCTAGAATGAACAGCAAAGGGGCAAGTGGGCAGCCTTGCCTGATTCCTGATGTTACTTCCATTTCCTGTGATAGCTGTCCGTTCACCAGAAATTGCGCTGCCGTCTTCTCGTGTAGTTTAGCCATTAAATCAAAAGCTGCTGAGAAACCAAATTTCCGTAACACGTGCTGTAGATATGTCCTATCGACCGTATCGTAAGCCTTCGCAAAGTCGAGTAGTAGTATGCTCTCACTATCGTTCGCCTCCGTTTGTTTTTGTTGTTTTCCGCGTTCCAGGATCGCCATCATCACCATAACCGACCTGTCCATTCTCCTCCCGTGAACAAATCCTTGCTGCGAATCTCGTATCAGCCTTGCCAAAAAAGTCTGCAACCTTCTTGCCAGTATCTTAGAGAAAATCTTGTAACTTGTCTGGAGCAACGAAATCGGTCGATAATCCATAACATTGTCCGAGTCTCCTTTTTTTCTGAGAGTAATTATGATCGCTTTGTAAAAGGAAGCCGGTGGATTTCCCCCGCGTAATACTTCGTTATATACCACTAATAAGTCTTCCAATATGTCTTCGACAAAATCCTTGAAGAAATCATTGTTGAGTCCATCCTCTCCCGCTGCCTTTCGTCGTTCCAGCCCTTTCACTGCTTGGAGAATATCCACCACTTCAATTGGGGCTAATATAGTCGCATTGTCCTCATCAGTTAGCTGGGGAAAGTGTTCAGACGCCGCGAAATGCTCCATTTTTTTCCAAATCCCAAATATCCACTGTTCGGTGTGATATCCCTAAAATTGGCCTCCATCCCACTGCAAATTTATCTGTAATCGACGCTCCTTTGAAAGCGTCTTTAGGTCTCGCTAGAGTGATCTTTGACACCGTTTGGTGAGATTCCCACACCGAAGTTCTTCTGAATAGCCATCGAACTGTCGCCGGTGACCTTTGGTATCTTCGTCCCGTCTTCCACCTGTTTTGTCGCAATAATTCCACACATTCGATTTCCATACAGTCCTGTCTGGTTTGGGCTCCATCGAAAAGTAACATCTGGAGGCGCTGCATCTTTCGCATTCTTCGATTTGCTTGCCTTGTCCTCACCTTCTTGATCGCTAACTTCCACACACGTACTCTTTTATCCCACATATCTGCTCCTAAAAGTGTGACACCTTCTAACTGAGCTTGCTGCCGTATCTCCTCCGTCACTGTATCCCGTCTTTGCCTATTTAAAGGGTAAACCACTCGTGCATGTCTTGTTTTCTTGTTCAAATTGCTAATATCGTGCTGCATCGTCAATTTAACTTCTTCATGGTCTGACGATACCTTGGGATGCTTCACTGCAGTCCATACCAACTTCGAAAATTGTTCTTCTGAGATATAGAAACGATCCAGACGACTAGCCGAGTCTCCTCGCCAAAAGGTGTACGGAATGTCCACCGAAATCTTTTTCTCCATCCATACATTATATTGTACCAGTTGTGGGTCCTGTAGCCGCCCCTTTCTCAGTAACTCCGAAAGTTCTTCACACTCTGTCCTCACTTGTTTTGTTGACCCATTTCTATCCAGTAGCGGGTCTTCTACGCAATTGAAATCTCCACACAAAATTGTAAATTCCATCGTCGATTGAAACCATTCATCTAGTGCTGTGTAAAAGTGTCCTCTACTTGCTCCCGAGTCGGCAGGCCCGTAAATATTGATAATATGCCAGTTGTCGAAACAGATACCAATAGATCTCGTAGTCCATAAATGTTTCTTCCAGGGGGATATTAGGTGAGAATATTCTGGAAAGATCAGTATTCCCACCCCTGCCGTTCGATTTGTCCCAACGCTCCAAAAAGCTAATTGATGTGTGTCGTCTTTATACTGGTTGGCCCTTTCCCACATCTTCGTTAGGGTTGTGGCTTCTTCCAGTGATGTAACGTGAGTTTCCTGAATTAGGATCCCATCGACTTCTGAGTGTCGATGATCCTTGGTTCATGCTCGCATACAATCGTGTCGCCGTCCTTGGGTGAACCCCCGTACATTCTGAATGATCGATGAGAACTGTCCTGGGTGGTATTTCAGCTCCTGTTCTCGTAACTTTGTTTGTGATTTCCACTTCTGAGTGTTCACCTTGTATGTGTCCGCGTAGGTGACGGCCAGTATTTTATTGTGAAGCTCCCTTTGGGATATCATTCCCTCTGCATTATCCATTGCGTAGCCCTTAGTAGGAAAGCGCCAGAGAAGCTGGCTGCTAGAGTTGGGTTAGATCTTCGGGTTCTTGGTCATTTGTAACTACAGTCAATATTAAATGATGAAGTTCGGCCCACTCTGTTCCTGTTGACATTTCACAGTTAGACATAAGCTCTTTATATCTTGCATTTACCTTCAACGCTTGTATGTGTATTTTTGACTTGACCACTATAGTATCGTCTAACGCTGCGTCTTGTCCAAGCATAGCTGCAATAGTTGCTCCGCTAGAATCAGAATTTTACTTACCTGATGCCTCCTCTTGGGGGCACATAGAATCACCAACGCACTCTGGCCATATGCCGCTCGTCGTAGTTTCGCCCATTCATTCGCACTGTTTCTCCCTTTTCCTTCTGTTTCTCGTTTGTAATATATACACCCGCTCTTCCCACTCCTTGAACTCACTAGCCGCGACTGGGGATATTTTGGCTAGCTTACCTAGTGATATCAGCTCCTCCCAACACTGTTTCCTCCCATCAGTCTCGGGCTAGAATGACAAAGACATCGTTATGCAGTAATTCCAACAGCTTGTGGGGGTGCGTGAAATGCCCAATTAGGTGAATAATTGCATCCCTGTCTGCTTCCAGCGCTTTTTTTTTCACTCGTCCGTCAATGCTTCAACTTTTGGGATTACTGCGCCTTGTTGTATTTTCCATGCTTCCGCCATTTCGTTCCAGGCCTTCCTCCATCCTACATCGTCGTCCAGTGATGTGTTACCTCTTTGACTTACCAACGCCAGTTAATCGTATAATTCTCGTGTTACTGATTTGCTTGCGTCTGGGTTCATGGAGTTCTGGGTCTGTTCTTCAAAATCTTCCATCCACCCATCTCCTGTTCGCTTCTTTATCTTTCTCGGTTTCACGGGTTTGTCTGGAACTTTCGCGTCTGTGTCGTTGGTATCCAAGTACTCCAAACTTGACTGTCTTCCCCGGACTGACTGGTATCCGAATCTTGTCCCGCCTCTAAGACTGATACCCCTCTCAAGTTATTATACCATATCATCAACTCCGGCTCAGATACGTCGAAATATCGGGCCACCGCCGCCCGTGTGAGGCTATCAGTAAGGTTCGCTTCTAACAACCGCACTTGTTCGTCCTCTGATCTCCAGGTTACATTCATACAAGTTAAGTAACATTGTTGCCTGCTTTGAGCCCTGTCAGATTAGTGTATCCATCTGCCACAGAAAAACGTGATGTATTTCGGAATCCTCTCTTCCTATCCCCTGACAGACTAGGTCCCGTGTTTCCTTACTTCGTAATGTCCCCTCATTTTTTGATGTGCGCTCCCCGTCCGTGCCCTTGCCCTGTTTATCCCCGACCACTGGTCCGTCATAACATGCTACCATCGTGTTTGTTGGTGCCTCCATAGCTACGTCGTGTTCTTGTGGTGATGTCTTGTCTGTTCCTTCACGTGTTAAGCCATGCACATATGCCTGATAATGTGCTTGTTGGAAATGGAGTACGATCGGCAGTTTAGTAGTATTGTTTCCCGCTTGTTCCTTTAAGTTCGTGACCCGTTGAATACAGCTTCCCATTGTAATCGGAAATTCCCCACAGGTGGCGTACTTCCTCTTCTTGTAGATCCTCGTTTCATGTGCGTAGTGGATTGCTCCCAAGGTCCCTGACTTTGCCTCCCTACTCATCACAAAAATGTCATGTTGGAGGAACGTACCTATACTGCTCAGCGTGTCATTGTTTCCCCATGTTTCTGCTCCTTTTACTTTACTCACTTCAGAAGCACTTGCCTTATATGCCTCCAAATACTTACGAAACTCTTGTTCTGTGGTTTGGGGTGACATTTTCTTTTAACCCCTCCCTAGACTGCGCAGTGTCTGTTTTCTGACCCCAGGCGGAAACTTTATCCCAAAGTCCATTTTCGCTCGTGCTACGCATCCTTGTTTTATGCTTTTTGCGCCCTGCTCCAATGTTGGGATGTCTTCTACTAAGTTAGAGTTCATCAACGCCTGTACCACACTGTATGCTTGGCAATTTCCTGTTGCCGGAGTCTGCACTAACGGCAGCCCCATCATGATCATCGCATCCGGAAGGTTCCATTTCCGCATTTCATCTATGCCTTCTGTCTTCCACGTAAACCAGGATAACGGGACTCAAGTCCTATTCGTTTGTGCCACTAGTCTTTTTATACTCTTCTTCGCCTCTGCTTCTTGAATTTGAAGTTCCGTGTTCTCGATTTGTTTGTCATTTGCCGTCCCCCCTTTTTCTCTCAATTTTGTGTCTGCTTTTGGTGATACCTCGTTTTGTTGTGTCCTTGCTTCGTCTGACCGCTCTTCTGGGTCCTGTTCCGGCTCTGGTTGTCCCTTGATATTGTCCTGTTTTGCGATAGTTTCGGTTCTTCTCTCTTTGTGTTCTCTTATGTCCACCCCGTCAAGTCTCCCCTCCTCCCTACGTTCAGTTACTCTATCTTTTTCTATACCTGAATTTTGGACATGCATTCCTATTGCTATTTCACTTTTTTCTGTCGATTTTTTCGTTCTGTTTTGGACTTCCACCCAGTCTTCCTTTTGATCGATTAGGGTTTTTGTCGCTTTCTCGTGTTTTGACTCCTTCTGGGGACCGTGTGCTTCTTTCGTCTCCCCTGCTGCCTTCTCTGTCTCGCGATTTGTGAGGCCTGCTCTGGTGAGTTTTGGTGGCCAATGCACTCTCTTTGATACTAACCGATGCGGATTCTTTCTCTTTTCCTTTTTGTTGTGCTTCATAGAAATCGGTGACTTCTTGGAGTAGATCTTCCATGCTAGCAAAAGTCGGTGGTGGACAGTAATCGTGTTTACTTCCTCCACCGACACCCATATACAATGCTCCTTTCGCAATTTTTTTTCTGAGGTCGGACACCCTCGCATCTGATGTCCGTCCTCCCCGCACCGAAGACAGTGGCGTCATCCTCTAGTCGCGGGGTGTTCGACTAACAACATTATGCCACACCAAAATATTCTTCGGATGCCTTCCAGCACTTTTGGATATCCTCCCGCTGCAATCCTTAGTTCCCAGTCTAGAGACGACGCTGCCATTGGTCCTCCTTGATCCATTTCCTGTAGGCGAAAAGGGCGCTTTCACCTGGGCCTCAAGGAAAGCATTTAATATTAGAATGTCGATGTTTCGAGATACATTCCGAAGTAATACTGTATAGACTTGTTGTGTTCCGACAATGCCTCTTGAATGATACCCTTGTCCTTTCCACACTGAGTCATCGATTTCATCTTGTTCTGGTGCATGTTCATTGGTTAGGCGATGCATGTGTTTGTGATAGGGCACTTCCACCCTATCAAATTTTCTTGCCGCCTCTCGCGTATAAAAATGAAAATTTAATCGATGATTTGAGCAATCGTAACTTATTCATTTTACCTTCGCTAACATTTCCACAGTTTACCTTGCGTTATCCCCCGTGCAGTCGCTGACATCGCTATGCTTTCTTGGATACCCTTGTGCTTTGAAAAAAAACCTTGATCGGCATTTCACCTTTCATATCCATGTTTAAGCATCCTTCTACTTGCGTTCGGATGGTCAGGATAAACCGTAGCCTTTGTTCGTTTGTCATTATATTCCCAAAAACCGGCGGCAAGTATCGTGCAACGATTGACCCTTCCGCAAGCCTTTTGACAATTCTCCACTCTTGTGCTGTACCTGTTTGCACTCTTCCATCCAGTCCTTGTGCCTCTTCCTTTTTACATACCTTATAGAGCAAGTTAATATCTTCCTGCTTGTAGTGCGCCTTGTTAAACATTAAATCCTCCTTGTTCGTCAGACTTTGTGGTTTGCCTTCTTTCTCCCCAGTTACTTAATGCATCCAGTCGGTTAAGACGTCATCAGATTTAGAAGCCACCTCCATCTTGTTTTTTCCAATAAGTTTTAACAGAACATTCTCCAGAGATTGCTTTGTCTAGACAAAAATCCTACACGCCTCTTGGACCTTCTGTTTCCATACTGTCCATTCTTGCTTTTGTTACACAACAACTAACTCAAACAGATCGATCAATCCTTCCCCCTCCCTCGTTGTTATCTTCGGCAGTTTGGTGGTGGCAAATCTCTTTGCATCCTTTTCCATAGGTAATAGTCTAAACACCCTATCAAACAGCTGCTGCATGAGGTCATGCCATGTTTGCAGCCGCGGTCTCTTTTGTGTTGCATCAGCTAGAGCTTGCTCTAGAACTTCTGACAATGATTCGGTGTGATGACACTAGTTTCTACTTCTGTCTGCCCACTGTTTTCCACCATCATTGTGTCCTCTAGGCTTTTATCTTCCGTTTGATTCCAATCGTCTTTGTCGTCCTTGTTTTCCTCGGGGAAATCCTCCATGGCTATTTGGGAGGCACGCTCTTTTTCTTCGCACACATACTCCTCCATGCGCTCACGATCTTTTTCTGCCTCTCCACTCTGTTGCGATTCCATCACAACTTCGTCAATTTGCACTTCCGTCGGCCCCTCTAGGTACTGCTTGTTTGAGGTGAGTCCCATTCTGACTCTGTGATTGGAATATCCACCTCCTTTCCCCCGGGTGTATCCCCGGGGTCTATCATTGCCAACTTCCTTCTTAAAATCGACTTTTTCTGGGTAGTCAAGATCCTATCTCAACCGACGCCGGATTGAGTGGGCTTTGCAGCTAAATCAGGACTGATAAATCAATAAAACATATTATTGTGCATTATAGTAAGATTTTCGAATAAAGGTGTCAATACTGCATTTATTAGACCACCTAATCAAATAGTACTTATGATTTGCTCTTAGGTTTATTATATTGTATATAAACCAGCTTAATACTTTGTTCCTTGGTCTCAAGTCGAAATAACTTGATATAAATCATTTAGACCAATCAAATTCGAATTTTATGTCTCCTACTCGGATTTGCATGGCTTCACATCAAATATCCACTTTCACATCATTTCACCGGCCGCACTACTTTGCTCTTCTAAACTCGTATAGTATTATGAACTCCAATTGTCATCATTAGGGGGTTTCAGAGTTAAAATTTCACCGAATAATATCCGATTTCATTTCCGCAGATGTTTATATATAACCCGGTCAAATGCATTCAAGCTATTTTAAGTGTAACCTAAAGTTACTCATCACTAGTATCACTTGGACAGTCGAGCTACTCTTTAGTTATTTGGCATAACCAACCAAGTTGCCGTCTCGACACGATGACTCTTAAAATAGTTAGCAACACGAACAGTCTAGCGATTCGAGCTAAGTTATCAAATACCGATACTTAAAATCAAGGGCTAGCTACTTTCCCTTCGGCTATTATATCAAAAACCGGCACTCTATACCTATGGTATACTATTTTAAGGCTAACTTAGTTACACTACTAAATTAGTTTAGATATACAGACAACTTCCTCGAATTGAGACGTCAAAAAAGGACCTGCTTCTAATTCGGTTTCGAAGAGAGTAAAACCGATAAAGGTAGTGTAATAGCCTATATAATGGTCCTTTCTGAAGCGAAGTCACCCTTAAAAGTATTGATGAGCCTAACCATCAATCTTCCGCAAAGAGCTTATCGAGCTCAATATCGACTTGATTTATATGAAATATGACTGATGACATTCAAGTTGTAGGTGTAGTGTCTGACATCCCTATTTTCTTGGGGTGACCAGATATTGTTTTGTAGGGGTGGGAATGGTGTAGCCGCTATAACATTCGATGAAGACAAAACAAATTACGCTGATTCGAAGGTCATTATTATTACGTCACTATACGCTACGTTTTGGATCTGCGGATATCTCGCGTTTGGGAACGACACGGACGCTGTCATCACGCTCAATTTAAAAGGAATTGACGTCTCGGTCATACCCGTAAAGGTGTTTCTATGCTTCACGTACCCAGTCATGCCTATTCTGTGCTTGAAATGTTACAACCTCTAACAACATGCGGCAAGAATCTTGAGCCCCACCATACAGCTCCCAAAAAGACGTTGTTTTGCGTGCGAGCATCGCGTTGTTCATCGCCGTTATCGCTGTGGAAATTCCACGTCAAAATTTGTACTTTGTGTTCCAGAAGCAGACTCGCCCACACTTACAATTTTGTTAACTTCGTTTATTTCGTTTCGCGGACCGTTTAGGCCGTTTGGCTGCCACGGGGCCACGGAGCGACGCAACCCGACTGGACCGACGTTTTCCTTTGCGCGCAGACGGATCTGCAGTGGACAAGAGAGAAGCCGCCTGTTCGCCGGCTGACGCTGGCGGCGGGTTAGGGTCTTGAGAAGTATTCCAAATCCGTAGACGAGAGGCCTTTCCCGTACCACCGGTCGCCGATCCGGGGGCGGACGCTCCCGCGCTGGATGTCCGGACGGCCGTGGCGGAACCAGCGGCTGACGAGAGAAGGGGCGTGGCGGAAGCGGCTGGATCAGGGTCTCGCGGACAAGATAAGTCAAGGAGATGCCTAATAGCCTCCCGGATGGGGGCAGGGCCCTTCATTAGACCTCTCACCCGGGCCGCCGAAGCGGCTAGCCGAGCCCGATCTTCCTTGAGAGAGGACAGGCAGTCCGCGCGCTCCTCCGCAAGCTGGGTAAACGCCTCCCGGGCTTCACTCACACCCGATTGGGTTTCAGCGTACGCGGCCTCAAGTTCCCGGATTCGGCGTTGGGGGTCGGGCGATGCACCGGCCGACTGATATAGCGCCTTCTGATATCTTGTCAGCTTCTTGGCGAGCCGGATCCGGCGAAACTCCAAATTGCCCAGCTCTAGCTGCGAACTCTCCAATTGTTTAGAGAGTTTAATATAGCCATCGTAGCGCGCCGTCAACTCGCGCGTGGTCTGAAAAGACTCGATCATCAGGACGCGGAGGCTCGTGACGTTTTGGTCTGAGGACATACACGGAGTGAGCGAGTGGAGAGACGAACTTAAATAGGCGAAAGGTACTTACTCTGGATCTTCAAGGCAGCTATGGCCTTCTGGTTCAGGACGCGCTGTGAGTCCGACTGCTGTTGGAGATGATCTCTCGCTTGGAGAAGGTCAGCCTTCTCACCTTCCAGTCGGCTAATGCGGTCGCGGGATTGGAAGGTGGCCAGAACCTCCCGGACCCGGGATTCATCCGCTTGCTGACTAGCCAGCCGGGCGGTTACAGCCAACTCGGTGTTAGCCTGCTCTAGGCTGGCTACTTGAGTGGTTAGCGCAGCGATTTGAGCTTGCAGAGCAGCCACGTCGGGCTGCCCTGGGCAACGCTCTGGGCCGGCCGGATGGGCATCCGGGCCTACGGACGATGGCTGCGTATTGTCCGGGGGGTGGTCCGGCATAGGACCGATGGGGGCGTTGTCACGGTCAGACATAGGGGCGGTGAAAGTCAAAGTGTGGGAGATGTGATGAGCGCGTGCCTCAACCGTTGTGCGGCTGCGACAAGGCTCAGGGGCGGCTGTGGTGAAGTGCTCCAGAAATTAACGGACTAATGATGATGGATGCCCGCACCGGATTGGCTGAAATGTCGCCCTTAGCCGGATGCCCGGACCGGTCAATAAGAAGACGAGATCTGGGAGCCGCCCGGCACACCTGCGAGCGGCCGGGCGGCGCCCGGCTGGAAATCAGGCTGGCGGACATGACAAGGGGCGTGGATAGTCGGACAGGCGGGCAAAGCAGACGGAAGGCCACGGATGTTGGACGGCCGAGGCGCGGATGGCGGACGGCCGAGGCGGCGGATTGTTTGTAAGGAATGAGTGAAGGGAGCCTGAAGGAAGATGATTGTTCTAGTGGATGAAGGAGGCACCCGGATCGGATGAGAAGCCGCCAAGGAATTGCTAGCGCCAGCGGCCGAGGAGCGCGGATGGGTGGCTATCCGGCCGAGCCGACCGGGTACAATGTACCATTTCGACTGGTACCAGGTAGGTTCATTGTACCGGCCGGGTTGGAAGGATGTACCGGCCAGGCGGGTACACAAAGTCGGAGTTAGCCGGGCTACTTTGGGTAAGGCACATGACTGGACAGCCGTGTTATTTGGGGTAGGTTACACAAAGGGAGTATTGGATATAGGATAAATCAGTATACGTTTCGCTTTCTTAGACGCAAGTCGCTTTTATTGGTTTACGGCAGAGGGCTAACAAGGTCCCCTCTTGCTGTTATTGGTTTGCCCGGGGAAGGTTAAGTTAACCCACCGGAAGTCCCCTGACCGGGAGTCGCGGCGACTTCGTATACTTACCTCAAGTCGCCCGTGTTTTTAACACGGTATTAAGTATTGGGAAGTGGTGACATTTTGGCCTTCTGTGGAAGAGTGTGGAGTTATATCTACCTTACGTACACATTTGGATTCGCCCTTCATTATTATTGGTTTAGCTGGCCGATTGATTATTCTCGGTCCAGCCGGCACTATACAAAGTTCAAGTATATTGCCCGACGAGCTCCCCGGTGACGATTTCCGCCCAGGAGCTACCCCTAGTCCTAACCCTCATCTCCCTATTCGACGGATTTACACTTTTCGCCCTAGGGTCCACCAGGAGAGCAAACCACCCAGTACTGACGGGTACACAAGGTGAGCTTTCAACATGCAACATCCGAGCAGTCACGATCAAGCGGATGGAAGTGACCGATCTAGCCGGCCGGATGCCGGATCGGATCATGACTCGGATGGACGGAGTACCCCCTCCGATAGTCAGTCGTCTGGGACCCCCGTGGGTGTTCGCGTCTCAGGAAGATTTTCTGAGAGCGACTACACCACATGGGCCTTTCGTTGCTTCTGCTAACTGTAAAATGAGTGGTGTCAGATGTAACGCCGTGTAATCATGGAGCTGGTGAAGTTGAGTTCAGTTAGAACTGTTCCCACCTCCCCAAGGAGGTAAATATCGACGGTGTTGTCAACGGTAACTTATGAATGCCTACCCCGGTAAGACTATTACCTTTCAATGGAGTAATATACGGTCCTTCAATTGAAGCTGATTGTCCTAGTTTCCATCTTAACCAGGCTTGTTTATAGATATCTCGTTTACTGATTAACCATTGTGTGGTCATCTTCATTTCCTGAATTCGAACTGCCAGTGGTATATCTATTAACCCCCCCCGACTTCCTCGCAGTGTACGTTAAAGCAGGGGAAATTTTGTGTCCAACTTTCTTACCATCTGTCGTTTTATTCCAGATAAAGCGTTTTTGTAAATGAATGAGATTCTGTAATACCTAGGCTGTAGGTTCGAAAACTCTGGCCGTAAACAATATAGCCGGAAACACTATCGCATTGAAGAGTAATACTCGTTCCGCTTCTGAAGTGGAACATTTTGAAGCGATTCCCATTCGTCTATGTATACTCCTGATACATTGTGCCCAATTTCGTTCTTTAAGGTTCAACAGCCCTATCTCATAACCCAAATATCTAGTGGTTTCGCCTGGTTGAACAACCGATATTCCCTTCCACTCTTTATGATAAAGTGTCTGCCCCAAAAATAAGAAGTGACTTTTTGGTGGCTGTATCTTCAATCCCGAAGGTGCTCCAAACTGCTCCACTATTTGTAACGCGTGTGATACTTGTGATGCTGTGTTCAAAAATATTGTTGAATCGTCAACAAATGCAGAGAAACTATGTCCACCTGTTCCATCGTCGTCTCCAACATGAATTCCTTTTAAACTCGTGTCCTGGACCAATGCCAGTGCGAGAGGTTCCACCGCTAAGATAATAATAACGGGACCAAGGGACATTCTTGTCTTATACCAGATTAAACTGTCAACGGTTGAAAGGATACGATACAGATACTGACGACTCACTGTATATGCTTTCGCAAAGTCCAGGAATTGAATTCCTGGACATTCTTCCGATTTCAATGGATGAATCAGATTTGTGTCCACTTGATAAAGTGTCGCCATCATTACTGCCACAGCTTTGTCCATTCTACGTCCAGCCACAAAACCTTGTTGTGTGTCCCCTATCAGGGTGCCCAGGAATTTTTGTAAACGACTCGCAAGAATCTTTGCAAATATCTTGTAGCTTGTTTGAAGTAGTGAAATAGGTCTGTAATCGAGCGCATTGTCTGAATCACCTTTCTTCCGAAGTGGCAAGACCAACGCACGCAAGAAGGAGCGCGGCGGATCTCCCCCTTGTAATATGTTATTATAACTTCGTCAACGTCAGTGTGAAGAACTCCTGAAAGTCTTTATACAGATCATTATTTAGTCCGTCATGACCGGCTGCTTTCCGTCTTCGTAATCGTTTTATGGCCTGAGAAACTTCCTGCTCATATATTTCACTCATGAGAAATACGTTTAGAGCAGTCGTTACTCGCCTATCTGTAGGAATTGAAAATAGCGACTGATTCCTTGAGTCCATTTCTGGTTCCTCAATAGTACTATGTTCACATCCTAAGATGGTTTCCCACGTCATTTTAAATCGATTTGGAATTGTCGTTTGTGATGGGAAAATAACCTCACCTCCTGATTCAATTTTGGTCACCGTTTGATCCTTATCCCGGATCGATGTTCTTTTAAATAACCATTTCAAATCGTCATCAGTTCGTTGTAGGCGTTGACCTTTCTTTGCTTTAATATTTCGCTGAAGTGCTTCCGCCATTGAGGAGATTAATTGTTTTCGAGTGCGAGCTGTAGATCGAAGACTTTTCTGCAATTGTCGTACACGCTTTTTTCGTTTTCTTGATGCCTTTTAACCCATTTGTAGAGAGAGTCGCAACACATGTCGATTAAATAGTCTCAATTGATGATTTCTGTCTGTATGTATAAATGGGATTCCAATAGGCTCGCTAACTCCTGTTTGATCCGTACATTTGTGGAACCATTAAAAGGGTGCAGAGGTTTACGTGTAATCGGCCTTGCTTGTTTGACGACGGGTTCTTTCAAAATTAAACGCACTTGAGCATGATCCGAGAATACCAGGGGTTCCACAACTTGAAGCCATAGTGACAAGAAGACAGACTCTGTGGTAAGTAGTGTCGATCTAAACGACTGGCTTTCTCCCCCCTCCAGTAAGTGTAATATTCGGTCGGCTCGTGCTCTCTTTCTTCCAAAGAAGATCCCGTGGAAAGAATAGCATCCTGAAGTTGCAGGTTAATGACGAGGCGTGAAAATGTAAAGCTCTCCGTTTTATCATTTTCGAAAGTAATACTCCAATATGACAACTTATTGGTAGGTGAAAATTGCCCCCACAGATATTCCCAATATTGTGCGTATTCATCCGCTTCTTTCTGTGAGGATACATGCGTTTCTTGTAAGAAAAACAAATGAGACTACTCCTGTTGTCGCGAGTGTCTCCACGCTGATAACCATTTTTTTACATCCTCTTTGTTAAACTCCCTCACATTTTGTGACAAAAGGTACAGTGTACCATTAGATAGTACATTTGCTGAGAAGAAGGGAGGAGTGGCAATTTACTCCATCTTTATTATCAGCAGAACATTCACCCATGGAAGGATCACATCTGGTCAAATCGTTTTTTGGCACTACAGTGGAATAATCTCTGTATCATTAATATCTATGCACCTTCTGGAGATCCGACACTGCGCGAAAATTTTTACACATCATTGGAAAAGTCTCTCAACAGTAATATTAATCCAAACATACTAAGGGGGATTTCAATTGTGTAGAACCCCCGGTGTTGGATAGACTGGGGGGCATTTGCATCATTTGTGCACAATATCGAGACGGAAGATAGTTCTGGGTGGATCCTTCTAGCTAATCATATGACACGACAACAAGGATTATGTCAGTCAACAGAGGAGGGGGTGGATGATCTGATTCTGGAGACTGTCGAATCCCAACTTGAATACTAAGGGCAACGAGATGTTAGACCCGGTCAATAATCCAAATTATCACGATTTGGCCTTATTAGATACTTACGCAAAATTAAAATTGATATCGGAGATGCTGTATCGACCTGATGAAGAAGAAGGAGCTTTTACTTTGTTATATCTTTGCAACAAAAGCTGTATCAAATCGCTGGAGTGATAATCTGTCTCTAACAACGTTGCAATGTGTACCGCATAAATGTTGGCACATACTAATATTCTGGCTAATCAAGTCGTCTGTTGTGGCGCACAGATTTTGATCAAGGTATTACCTCCATAAATGTTATTACGTAACAGCGCCCATTCCTGCGAACTGTTGATAATTGCCAATTGTTGGTTTTCTGAGCTGACTGCATGGAATCGGCTTTCCCATGCATGAAACCAGTCCCGTGGTATACCTTGTAATCATGTCTTTATGCCGTGATCTAGCATGCTCCTAAAGCATTGCACCCTCCAATGCCTCGTCAAAGTAGTAAAAACCGTTAGTGCTAACCCTTCCAACAGATAAACCGTTCCTTCAAACGTTATCAATAGTTGAAGTAATTTGGTGATCTCATGCATGGCTGCTTTGGTCCAGGTCTCGATTGATGCGTCTGCATACGGGAATGGTAAATTGGTGTGTTTGTTCCATTCCTTATCATACGCTGCCCATGCGGCTTGGCATGTCTCTGCTGAAATAGTCGAGACCTCTACAGAAATGGTGTCTGCATTAAAGTCATCAATTAATTCGCGTGCTATTGGTAATGTCTCTGAGTGGTACTCCATTTGAGTTCCACTCGGCTGACTCTCTCCCCCTGTATAGTGATTACTGTCTGGTCTTATGCATAAACGTTTTGCTTGCCCTGGTTCCCCTTCATCACTCTGCTGCCCCTCTTGCGAATTCTCCTGTTCTGAGTTTCCAGGATAATCCTCCGCAAAATCGCAGTGTCGGTTCTCCTTGATTATGATCCTGCCAAACCTTATGAAACCATTGATAGAGGATGAATTCTGGTATTTGGAATTTTTCCATATACCAATTCCTCTCCTCCAAGTTTTTCAAATTGGCGTCTAACAGAGACGCTTGTTCAGATAATGACAGTCTACTGACCGTTTCTGTCAAGAAGTATAACACTTCTGTCATATTGGGATCATGTGTCAAAATGTTTTGCTCAATTTCACACTTAAGTCGTGATGAATTGTAGGTCCTTCTAAACGCCGAATCAACTCATCATAGTTTGCTTCCCAATTAACGGGATCCCAGTGTATGTTTTGAGAGTACGGTGTGATGTGATGTTCAGACGTTAAACATTCACTCCCTGGACCCGCACTCTCATCGGGTTGACCGAGACTACTACTATCCTTCATTATAATATCTGGCACCGTAGAACACCCCACTTTATCGTCCTCGTATGTTTTCCCCTCCTCATTCGAGGATTCATATTCTTCCATCTCGATATCCTGTTTAAAATTGGAGATATTGTCTGTCCTTCGTATACCATGAATGTATTCCGCATAGTGTGAATCACTAAAATGTAGTATAATTGGCATGGGTTGATCGGTTTCCACAGCTCCACGTTTTAATGCCAGCACTTTCTCTTTACACGCTGTCAATGACGTCGGATATTCTCCACTCGCCGCATAGGTCTTATTATGCTTCACTCTGATTTCCGGCGCGAAATGAATTACTCCTGGGGTCAAGCCATTCTCAGAGGGACATATCACGAAAATATGTCTCTGTAAAAGAGTACTGATACACACAAGTGTATCGTTGCTACCCCAGGCAGTTGATGGTACTGTATCTGTTAAAGCCGATCCACTGGTCACAAAGTCACGTAAATACTTCTTAAATTCGCGCTTTGATTGAACTGCAGAGATCTTCTCATACCCTCGTCCTAAATTAAAGAGAGTTTGTTTCCTTATTCCAGCTGGAAATTTAACCTCAAAATCAAGTAATGCCCTAATTTGACATCCTCGTCTAAGTAATTGGGCCAATTCCGCTAGCTTCTCGTTATTACCTTCCGTAAAGGATTGCGAAGCTAACGCTGGACAAATCGCATAAGTGTGGCAATTTCCAGTTGCCGGAGTAGCTACTCTCTGAATTTCCATTTCTTTTAAGACTTGGTCCACCGTCGAATCTGACTGATTCGATGTGGGTACTCCTTGAGCAAATAGGAAGAGTTGCACTGCACCAGTTTCCGCATTGATTTCCTCGAGTAAATTGGTCACTTTCTCTTTTACTCTGCATTCTTTAACAACTAGGTCGGTCTGGATTTTTTGTTTACCTGCCACTGTCCCTCGTTCCGGTGATTTATTCTGGTTTTTATTTGATTGTTTGTCCTGTGTTGTCGGCTGCTAAGTCTGTGGTAGAGCTGCCTTGGTAATCTTCATCGATTGTACCACTATTCCGATAGACTGGCCTTCTGCCGGAGTACCTGGAAGTGAACCAGTAGTTTGCATCTCCTCTGTTTGATTGATGGATTAACAATGGATGAGTCTGTTTACTTGCCCTGGTATTGTTCCTTCGAACTGTGATCCACTGGTCCGATTGTCTTCTAGGTGACTTAGTAATTACTTCGCTGTTCCTTCTGAATCTTCGGATCCGTCGAGGTGCTTTCCTCGACCGACTGGACTTCCTTTTCCTCCTTAGTAGGGTGCTCCTCCGCCTGACTATCTTTTGGAGGGTTCGTACTTGCGGCTCTGGCTTCTTCTTGCTCAACTCGATTTTGTTCCACATGTTGACGTAATTGTTCCATGCTCTTAAACGTCCGTTCAGTCATCTTGACAGTTTTCATATCCTCCACTGATACTACAATGGTACCCTTAGCCAATAAATCCTTCAAAGATGTCTTACAGCTTCTCATTGGATGACCGATTTCTCCACATCCCAAACATTGTATTCGACCCTTCATGTGTGGGTGTTCTTGTGGTAAAGTGTTCCAGAAATTAACGGACTAATGAAAGTGGACGCCCCCACCTGATTGGTTGAAATGTCGCCCTTAGCTGGATGCCCGGACCGGTAAATAGAGGACGCGATCTGAGGGCCGCCGGACGCATCTACGAGCGGCCGGACGGCGCTAGGCCTGGGATCAGGCCGGACGAACGTGACAGAAGGCGTGGATAGTTGCGCTAGCGGGCTAAGCGGACGGAACGACCGCGGATGGCAGACGGCCGAGGGGCGGATTGGTGGCGGATTGTTTGGAAAGTATGAGCGAAAGGGGCTTGAAGGAAGATGAGTGTTCAAGTGGATGAAGGAGGCACCAGGATCGGATGAGAAGCTGCCAAGGAAGTGCTAGCGCCAGCGGCCAGGGAGCTCGGATGGATGGCCATCCGGCCGAGCCGGCCGGGTACAATGTACCAGCCGGACTGGTACCAGCTGGGTTCGGTGTACCGGCCGGGTTGGTACCATCTGGGGTTGGTGTACCGGCCAGGCGGGTACACAAAAATCGGAGTTAACCGGGCTACTTCGGGTAAGACACATGACTGGTCAGCCGGGCTATTTGGGGTAGGTTACACAAAAGGGAGTATTGGATATAGGGATAAATCAGTATACGTTTCGCTTTCTTAGACACAAGTCGCTTTTATTGGTTCACGGCGGAGGGCTAACAAGGTCCCCTCTTGCTGTTATTGGTTTGCCCGGGGAAGGTTAAGTTAACCCACCGGAAGTCCCCTGACCGGGAGTCGCGGCGTCTTCGTATACTCACCTCAAGTCGCCCGTGTTTTGAACACGGTATTAAGTATTGGGAAGTGGTGACATTTTGGCCTTCTGTGGAAGAGTGTGGAGTTATATCTACCTTACGTACACATTTGGATTCGCCCTTCATTGTTATTGGTTTAGCTGGCCGATTGATTATTCTCGGTCCAGCCGGCACTATACAAAGTTCAAGTATATTGCCCGACGAGCTCCCCGGTGACGATTCCCGCCCAGGAGCTACCCCTAGTCCTAACCCTCATCTCCCTATTCGACGGATTTACACTTTTCGCCCCAGGGTCCACCAAGAGAGCAAACCAGCCAGTACTGACGGGTACACAAGGTGAGCTTTCAACATGCAACATCCGAGTAGTCACGATCAAGCGGATGGAAGTGACCGATCGACCCGGCCGGATGCCGGATCGGATCACGACTCGGATGGACGGAGCACCCCCTCCGATAGTCAGTCGTCTGGGCCCCCCGTGGGTGTTCGCGTCTCAGGAAGATTTTCTGAGAGCGACTACACCACATTCTACTATAATCACACCAATAAATTCGATTAATACCGGCTGGCTTGGGCGGACATACCACTGTATCCAGTATTAATTCCCATGAAGTCGACGTTTCGGAAAACGGCCCTCCTGTATCCAAATCCTCCAAGTGACAAGAAGTCCCGAAGGGTGATTTTAGTATTCCGTAAAATTTAATTAAATCCGTTGATCGTGTGATGTTTTGAAGTACACACGAATAACAACATTGTTTGTCGATATTCTTCGCCATTTGCGTCCACTTGTTTTTTCCACGCCGATACGAAATTTTTTGCTTGTTTTCGTGAATGTAAATTGTATAAAATGTGGTCATGACGATGAAATGGCACCGTGACCCCGACGAATTTTTCTGCGATTTCTCTGGTTAAAAATGAAAATAAAGAGAGTGATTGGCTTGATTATAGCTGATCGTTTGAACTTGAGCCAACATCGCCCATAATTGTTTTGACCCTGTTGACCGGGTCGTAGCTGCTGTAGCTATACTTTCCTGGATACTTCGAGTACTTAGGAACGCCTCTTTGATGGTACTCTCCCCTTTTAGATCCATCATTAAGCACCCTTCAACTTGCGCCCTTATGGTTTGTACAAGGCGTACATGGTCTCCCTGAGTCATAATTCTTCTAAGGAATTGTGGCAGTTGTTTGGCCAAAATAGAACCTTCCACCAAACCTTGCAATTCCATCTTTCTACCTTTACCATGATTTGCCATATTACCGTATTCCTGCTCACATAATCTTCTCAGAGCCACTATTTCCATCGGATCGTATTTACCCTTCCTAAATAAGAAGGGTTTCTCTGCCTCAGCCACTTTGGTCGAACTACCCGATGCACCCTTAGCCTTTGCTGCCCATCCTGATAATGGTACCGGTTCCTTCCCTGCATTATGGATTGCGTCCTGGCCTAACATTTTATGAAGGATCCCTTCCAAAGTGTGACTCGAACGTTGTACCGTTTTAGCTGCTCCTACAATACGGTTTATCCATAAATTCCAATCTTGATTGTTGACATTACCATCGTCTCAAACAAATCCAGTAATTTATCACTTTCCTTAACCTTCAGCTTTCGGAGTCTTTGCGCTATTGGTGACAAACGCGATGCCGGTCCCTTGACTTTGACGTAGATTTTTTCGAACAGGTTTTGCATCAGGATGATCCATGCTTGAAGCCGTGGCTTCACCTGCCTGTTCTGTTCCATTCCATTTTTAAGTGTAAGTACCATATCCTCTACCGTAATAGCTGGTGGTACTTGCACTTTTTTAACTGACTTCTGCTGGTCGACTATGTGTTGTTGAGCATCAACCTCCTTGTTATCGTGTCCTTCCATCGGACTATCAGTTGATTCCTCCACCGGTAATACTGGTTCTGGTTCTGGTTCAGTGACATTTTTCTGTCCAACAGTGGTACTGTCACTGGATATTTCCATCGGTTCTACCGGTTTTGAGTGCGGCTCGGTGCCGTCCGTTTGACTGGAGTCGCTTACGATCGTGTCCGACGGTGGCGATGCAGTACCTTCCCTCACAACCGTCCCTGGTGAGTGTGGGTCTGTCCTTTGGTGTTGGCACTCGGTGCCTGGGTATGGAAGAGGTGGGGGTCTGGGGCCTGTGCCCTGGAGTTCCGTCATCTCTTTTACTCGCTTTGTACTCTTTCTTTCTCCGATCCTCCCCCAACTGATGCTGGGTGAGGGCTTCGTGGCAAAATCGGAAATTGTTATTATTATATAAGTTACATAATGATGACTATTACGGTACTACCACTGAGCGCTCTTTTGGAAGATTTACGGTAGATCGCTATAAAAGGTTAGTGGACCACACTGCGTAGGTGGACCACATTCGTCCCGACTTGCTTCTTATTATTGGGCTAGCGTACAGGCATTCTTTGCTGGAGAAAAATAAGTACGCCCCTAAGATTTTATCGGTGACAGAATACATAGGAAAAAATGTAAAATATAAGACATAGCGCTAACGTGGTGGTAGCCATTCTTGGTTTCCATTACTTCTTGCCTAAGTTTTGTACAATATATTTCGTTTGGTGGAACCCATGCCTAACTTCTTCGGCAAACATTCGATTCACTTGCTTCGCTTTCTCTGTTGGCTTGCCTAACTTGTTGACTTGGTTTTTGAGCTTGTCAAGTTGATTCTTGATTATAAAACCATTGGAATCAGCTGGATCTCCCTTCCACAGCGATTTGAACTTGTCCTTCACTTTGTCCTTCACGCCGCTTCTCTCTTCATTCTCAGAGTCCAAGGTCTTATCCGTCTTAACCTTCGCCGCAGCCATGGGATACGACGGTGTGAGGCTATGAGAGGCGCGTAGATTCAATCCCCAGACACCCTGGCTAGTCCCCAGCAAGATTGGCACGATGACGATCCAGTGTGTCCACATATCTCGACCAATGTGGATCTACAGGGCAAGTTTAAAAATGAAATCCAATGTAAACTCGTGATATGAGGTAGCCAATAAAACAATCGGAGGATGTTTGGGACATGCAAGTACAAGTTGAAGAAACTATTGAGAGGGTTCATGATGACGCCAGGTGACCCCAATGGAAACTGATCCCACTGGGGCTGGGGCTATTGTGATTTATACCGTATACAAGTAAATCACAATAGCCCCTATAAATTATACGGTACTAAGTACTTAGTAACGGAGATACTGTACTAAAAACTGGTGCCATTTGCCCGAACGTTCTAGTAAGGTTAGTATTAATATAGTCTCTATTGCCTTGACAGGGATTAGGAAACAAGCAGTACCTCAAGGCAGGGTTATGGGGGCAGCAGAGCATTTCAACTATACATAAAAGCATCGTGTATCGCAATAGCATAGTATCAAGGTGTCAGATTACATGCTTGGAATTGCTACAGATATGGAGGGAGTCGCTAAGGAGCGACCAGAAGGGAGCGACCAGTGCCACTATTACGTGGGTAAAAACCATGTTTTAACCTAGGATGGCATTTGCAATGGTTTTAATTTATTAAAGCCTTTTTTTCGTGGCTTTTTATTTTTGGTTGGTGTTTTTTGTCAATGGGCACTCTTTGTGTTACGTCCGCATCAGCTATATCTGTGTGCTTCATGTTACGGCTAGCTGCAACATGATCATGTGTCTTAAATCAGGTGCAGGCGCAAGATGCCGGCGTATCACCGGTTATTGACGTGAAGACGGAAGTGATGTGTGAGATGATGGTCCCTTTATACATTCTACTGATGAAAATGTCATCACGCTTGGCAGTACGCCTATCTAAGGCCACAATTTTTGAAGGTTCAATTGCTAGTTTTTAACTTAACGTAAGGAAGCGTCACCCGCTGATGCGTATCCGCCCGCTGATCGATTACGACACATTTTTGATCTTGGAGCCATTGACACTTGCTGGCACCCCTATCGGGGTCAGAACAAACGCCAAATTTCTAGAGTGGTCCATAACCTTATTATTAATGATAAAAGCGGCGTTACGTACGTACAAGAACGGCAGATTTTTGCAGACATTGTTGCGTATCGGCGTCTACTGCCGTGTAAGTCGAATTTTAAGTGGTTTTATGTTGTAGCAAGCGCATACTTGAAGTGGAAGACGTACAAGTCGCCAAATAGAGAGGAACTCAGACTGAATATTTTGAAGGGGGAAGCTAGCAGCGAACAAAAACACTGCTCTTCGAATAGTACTGAGTCTAGCACAGAGGAAGTTGCTAGCAGCGATGATAATGAGCATGGATATCTCCTGACCTGGGGAATACAGGATAAGCGAAAAGTGACATTATTGTCCGTTGCTTTCTTTAAAAAAATCTGCTAGCAATACTATCAAGATGATATATCACTGAGGCTTCTAATTTGTTTGACATCGACTATGACAGCCATGTACTATTTCGTGACATTAACGTAAATGTCCTTCTAGACAACACTTTTCTGGATACCGCTTTTTGTTCGTGCGCAATTATATGAATACCTGATAAATAATAGATTGCGGCAAGATAATTCACATTAGTAAGCCGTCGAAGACCTCAGCGGCTAAATCGTTTACCTTATAACAAAAATAATGAATAGCAGCGAGATAATCCACATTAGTAAGTCATCAAAGCAGAATGCAGACCTCAGTAGATGTTAGGGCGCTATGTAATTTCTTTAAAAAAATATGGGAAAACCCGGCGATTGATGATTATACCACGGAAAACAAACAAACCAGTTTTAACGTCTAAAGTGCCAACATGATTCTATGCACATGTGTGCCTTTTCATACGCGCGGTCGTTTC
>MIQA02007792.1:0-11366 GCA_001887855.2 Sclerospora graminicola | reverse complement strand
CGACCTCCCCACATCTTAGACAATGTCGTCTTCCTCGAGTTGTGGGGTGCTCGACTAATAGCATTATCCCACACCAGAAAATTCTGCGAATTCCTTCCAGTACCTTGGGGCAGCCCCCTGCTGTGATCTTGAGTTCCCAATCTAATGATGATGCCGCCATCGGTCCGCCTTGATCCATTTCCTGCAACCGGAACGGTGTTTTCACATGTTCCTCCAGAAATGCATTTAGTTTAAGAATGTCTATGTTCCTAGACACATTCCGAAGAAGAACTGTATATACTTGTTGAGTACCTATGATGCCTCTGGAGTGATACCCTTGCCGTTTCCACACTGATTCATCCTTCACTTCTTGTTCCGGTGCATGTTCATTTATTAGACGATGCGTATGCTTATGATAGGGCACTTCCACTTTCTCGTATTTCCGTGCCGCTTCACGTGTATAGAAATGAAAGTTAAGTCTATGGTTTGAGCAGTCATAACTTATTCCTTTTACCTTCGCTAACATCTCCCACAATTTACCTTGTGTGATACCTCTTGCAGTGGCTGACATCGCAATGCTTTCCTGGATACTCTTAGTACTTTGAATACCCCCTTTATCGGCATTTCTCCACGCATGTCCATACCTAAGCATCCTTCCACTTGTGTTCGAATAGTCAGAATTAATCTTAACCTCTGCGCATTAGTCATTATGTTCCATAGAAATGGTGGCAAGTACCGTGCCACTATAGACCCTTCTGCCAGTCCTTTTACGATGCGCCATTCCTGATCCGTGCCTGTTCGCACTTTTCCGTCTAATCCCTGGGCTTCTTCCTTCTTGCAGACCTTGTAGAGTTCATTAATCTCTTCTTGCTGATATTGTGCCTTGTTGAATAGAAAATCTTCCTTCAACGTTGAACGTTGTGCAACATCAGCCTTCTCCCCAGTTACTTTGTGTATCCACCCAGTGAGTACGTTTTCAGTCTTGGAAGCCACCTCCATCTTGTTCTTCCCAATCAGTTTAGCCAAGACATTTTCCAGCGATTGCTTGGTGCGAACAAAGATCCTGCATGCTTCCTGAACTTTAAGTTTCCAGATTGTCCAATCTTGCTGCTGTTGGACCACCATTAACTCAAATAAATCGATTAATCTCTCTTGTTCCTTCATGGTTATTTGCGGCAGTTTCGTCTCTTGAAAGCGCTTCTCCTCCTTTTCCTTAACCATTTGACTGAAAACCATCTCAAATAACTGTTGCACGAGATCATGCCATGTTTGTAGTCGCGGTCTCTTTTGTGCTGCGTCGGACAGCGCTTGTACCAAGACTTCCGCTAGTGACTCCGGCGTTATAACGCGACTGTTCACATCCTCAAGGACGTTCTTCTCTTCCATCACTATATCTCCGATACTTCCGTCGTTTCGCTGGACTCCACTTTCTTCTCCACCTAGTCCCCCATTCGCTCCTTCTGTACCGTTTTCGCCTTCGTCCTGTTGAGCAATATTAGTTGCTTCCGATCCAGAGTCCACCAGCTGAGATTGTTCTTCGTCCTCTGGTTGACTCTGTTGTGATTCCAGTACGATTTCATCTATCTGGGCTTTTGGCTGCCCTTCCGTTTTATCCCCCAACTTCCTGCTTGAGAATTTGGCCTCTTCCACCTTTCCCCCGACAAATCCCCCGGGGTCTGGCTTTTCCACCATCTCTACCTTCACGTTTACGCTCTATTCCTTCTTGGTAGTCAAGATCCTACCTCAACCGACGCCGGGTTGAGTGGGCTATTTAGCAAAATCAGGACTGCATGTTATATCAATTGTGGCAGGTCTTTGATCTGATGGTCTACTGTAATATTTGATCGTCGATTCGTGATATCAGACAGTAGACCTCATAATAAAACTACTTAAGTACCGGTAAGTGGTTTCTGTAAGAGCTCATCGAATGCGACGCTCCGAATGTAGCGTCGAAGCGAAAGACAAAGCCGAGAGACCCCTTGTCTCTCGTAGTAGACGCTGCGGAAGCAGTGTCTAAGAGAGGGCGGAAAGATGTCGCGAATGCAACATCTTCCGCGTCTCCCCCTGCCGCAAGGCGGGTGTCCAAGAAGAAGTTCAATGACCTCTTCGGAGAGTCATCTGACTCCGAGAATGAGGGCGAGGACGATACCGTCCCTGTCAACGATTCTAGTGAGGTTAAGCCCGCTAGAACTGCTTCGCCGTTAAGTGATGGCGAAGTAGAGTCTGACGCCGTCGATTACGACAGCGACAACTCCATGAAGCGGTGGTATGAGGAGCGTAGAGCTCCTCCTGGTCCTCGTCATTCGCCAGGTCGTAGCGAAGACGACTTTGAGGTGACAGGTGGTGCTCCACCTGCCAAGAAACATCGTGCGGGAGCGGCTTACGCTGCTTCCGATTTGCTATGTCGTATGGAGCGTCATGTTCCGTACGAAGTGGGGTTTTGGACCCCAGCATGGACGCTTGCCCTCGGAAGTGGTGGGCACACCAAGCGCGATTGTCAATATCCATTATTTGACATTAATGCGCTTGATAATTGCGAAGACCTCCGCAATCGTTATTTTGATCGTAGTACTGACGATAGACGTCGGTACTTCATCGACCTTTTTCTTTCAGGCTCGTTATTACACGAACCGGAAAGGGTCGCGAAAGAATAGGGACGATAAAGACGCCCTTACGCAGAGTTGGAATGCCTTTGTTGAGAGTTACAACAAAGGTCCCGACGAGTACGTGAAGAAAATTCACATAAACCGCGAGCGCTTCTTGAAGCACTCACGCTCAGGTAAAATGGAGTTTATCCATTTCACTTGCATTAGAGAGGGATTCTCTTGCGGAGTTCCTTCGAACATGAAGTGTCCGTGTTGTCCCGCGGGAGCTCCTCGTCTAACCGAAAAGGAGCTAATAGGGTACCGAGGTTTCTCAGTACCCGCTAGTGTTAAGAGCCTCATCGATGCTCTTAAAGCATCGGTACCTAGTACCGAAGCTTTGCAGCCACCAACACCTAGTGTTGATGTGCGGCCAGCATCAACACCTAGTGTTGACGCTTCTTTTGAGTTTGAGGAGAAGTATCCTTCTCAAACTCACGCAGGAGGTCAGGGGCATCCGCCCTTAGCACCTCAATCGGTTCCCAAGAGTCAAACTCTTGGGATTATCCCAACCAGCGTACCAGGTACTCGGTACGCTGCCCCTTCTTATAGGGAACCGAGCGCTTCGGAAGTAAGCGCTCGAGAATGTAACGCTTATTCCCCTGACTGTCAATCAGGGGCGGCGGGGGTTGATAATTCCCTCGGCGTTGTTGTTGCGGAGCATGGTTACCAGCTCCGCAAGCTTGAGAAGCACTGTAACGCCTTGAGCGAGGACATGTGCCACTCGATGAAAACTTATCGTTGTCATCGGGACGAGATTCGCGACATTCTGAACGCGCATCTCGTGATGCAGAAGAAGAATGATCTTCTGCTGGTCGATCGCTCTCAGAAAATCTTCCTGAGACGCGAACACCCACGGGGGTCCCAGACGACTGACCATCGGAGGGGGGGTACTCCGTCCATCCGAGTCATGATCCGATCCGGCATCCGGCCGGCTAGATCGGTCACTTTCATCCGCTTGATCGTGACTGCTCGGATGTTGCATGTTTAAAGCTCACCTTGTGTACCCGTCAGTACTGGGTGGTTTGCTCTCCTGGTGGACCCTAGGGCGAAAGGTGTAAATCCGTCCAATAGGGAGATGAGGGTTAGGACTAGGGGTAGCTCCTGGGCGGAAATCGTCACCGGGGAGCTCGTCTGGCAATACACTTGAACTTTGTATAGTTCCGGCTGGGCCGAGAATAGTCGATCGGCCAGCTAAACCAATAAGACACTTGAAGTTTGTATAGTGCCGGCTGGACCGAGAATAATCAATCGGCCAGCTAAACCAATAACAATGAAGGGCGAATCCAAATGTGTATGTAAGGTAGATATAACTCCACACTCTTCCATAGAAGGCCAAAATGTCACCACTTCCCAATACTTAATACCGTGTTCAAAACACGGGCGACTTGAGGTGAGTATACGAGGACGCCGCGACTCCCGGTCAGGGGACTTCCGGTGGGTTAACTTAACCTTCCCCGGGCAAACCAATAGCAGCAAGAGGGGACCTTGTTAGCCCTCTGCCGTGAACCAATGAAAGCGAATTGTGTCTAAGAAAGCAAAACGTATACTGATTTATCCTATATCCAATACTCCCTTTTGTGTAACCCACCCCAAATAACCCGGCTGACCAGTCATGTGCCTTACCCGAAGTAGCCCGGTTAACTCCGACTTTGTGTACCAGCCCGGCCGGTACACCAACCCCAGATGGTACCAACCCGACCGGTACACCGAACCCAGCTGGTACCAGTCCGGATGGTACATTGTACCCGTCCGGATGGTCATCCATCCGAGCCCCTTGGCCGCTGGCGCTAGCACTTCCTTGGCAGCTTCTCATCCGATCCGGGTGCCTCCTTCATCCACTAGAACACTCATCTCCCTTCAGGCTCCCTTTACTCATACCTTACAAACAATCCGCCACCAGTCTGCCACTCGGCCGTCCAACATCCGCGGTCCTTCCGTCTGCTTAGCCTGCTAGCTCGACTGTTCATGCCTTCTATCACGTTCGTCCGGCCTGATCCCAGGCCTGGTGCCGTCCGGCCGCTCGTAGGTGCGTCCGGCAGCTCCCAGATCGCGTCTTCTTATTGACCGGTCCGGGCATCCGGCTAAGGGCGACATTTCAGCCAATCCGGTGCGGGCATCCATCATCATTAGTCCGTTAATTTCTGGAACACTTCACCACAGCCGCCCCTGAGCCTTGTCGCAGCCGCACAACGGTTGAGGCACGCGCTCACCACATCTCCCACACTTTGACTTTCACCACCCCTATGTCCGACCGTGACAGCGCACCCATCGGTCCCATGCCGGGCCACTCCCCGGCCAATACGCAGCCATCGGCCGTAGGCCCGGATGCCCATCCGGCCGGCCTAGAGCGTCGCCCAGGGCAGCCCGACGTGGCTGCTCTGCAAGCTCAAATCGCTGCGCTAACCACTCAAGTAGCCAGCTTAGAGCAGGCTAACACCGAGTTGGCTGTAACCGCCCGGCTGGCTAGTCAGCAAGCGGATGAATCCCGGGTCCGGGAGGTGCTGGCCACCTTCCAATCCCGCGACCACATTAGCCGACTGGAAAGTGAGAAGGCCGACCTTCTCCAAGCGAGAGATCGCCTCCAACAGCAGTCGGACTCGCAGCGCGTCCTGAACCAGAAGGCCATAGCTGCCTTGAAGATCCAGGGTAAGTACCTTTCGCCTATTTAGGTTCGTCTCTTCACTCGCTCACTCCGTGTGTGTCCTCAGACCAAAACTTCACGAACCGCCGCGTCTTGATGGTCGAGTCTTTTCAGACCGCGCGCGAGTTGACGGCGCTCCGACAGCTACATTAAACTCTGTCAACGATTGGAGAGTTCGCAGCTAGAGCTGGGCAATTTGGAGTTTCGCCGGATCCGGCTCGCCAAGAAGCTGACGAAACATCAGAAGGCGCTATACCAGTCGGCCCATGCATCGCCCGACCTCCAACGCCGAATCCGGGAGCTTGAGGCCGCGTACGCTGAAACCCAATCGGGTGTGAGTGAAGCCCGGGAGGCGTTTACCCAGCTTGCGGAGGAGCGCGCGGACTGCCTGTCCTCTCTCAAGGAAGATCGAGCTCGGCTAGCCGCTTCGGGTGCCCGGGTGGGGCGTCTAATGAAGGGCCCTGCCCCCATCCGGGAGGCTATTAGGCACCTCCTTGACTTAGCTTGTCCGCGAGACCCTGATCCAGCCGCTTCCGCCACGCCACTTCTCTCGTCAGCCGCTGGTTCCGCCACGGCCGTCCGGACATCCAGCGCGGAGGCGTCCGCCCCCGGATCGATGACCGGTGGCACGGGAAAGGCTTCTCGTCTACGGATTTGGAATACTTCTCAAGACCCTAACCCGCCGCCAGTGCCAGCCGGCGAGCAGGTAGCTTCTCTCTCGACCACTGAAGATTCGCCTGCGCATAAGCGAAAACGTCGGTCCAGCCGGGTTGCGTCGCTCCGCGGCCCCGTGGCAGGTAAACGGCCTAAACGGTCCGCCGCGCCGGTGAACACGGCTCTAGGTCATGGAGACAGCGGGCCGGGTTCTAGCCCCACTTCGATCTCGGCCCCGCCGGCTTCTGGGAAGTCCTCCCATCGTCCTCGCACTACCAGATCTTCGTCGAAAGCTTCGTTTGCCCCGGCTCTCCTTAGTGTCTCCCCTCATGATCCCCAAGGCCCGTCTACCGCCTCTCCCGATGGAGAGGGAGCGCCCAACCTACCGGAGATGAACTATGATGAGGTCGCCGCTGAGGGCCTCGAGGAGTTACCTTCCCCGGACCCCTTCGTATTCGACGAGAACGAGTCCAAAGAATCCTCAGAGGAGTCCCCTCCGTTGTGGATCCCCCGCCGGAAGGTTATGACGGCCCTCGAACTGGCTGCGGCTATTCCCTGGTCAAAGGCGCAGTTGGAAGGCTTGTGTATCCAAGACCTCACTGGTGCCCTTGTCACCCGGGCGTTGACTCGCCCGCCGTTGTGGATATTCCCGCCGGCTCCCGCTATACCCAAGGCCGAGGACTGGGATGCCAAGCTAGTGGCGATCGAGCCGCTGAACGCAATCTTGTCCCGGAAACCCTGGGCCGTACTGGCGACAAAGATGCCGGACATCGGTCTGCCCCATGTCGGCTGGTTCGCGGACTTTCGGGAAGTCTGCAAGGGGTACCTCTCTCGGCATGGGCAAGCCATCTGGGAGTCAACCCATCACCTCTTCATTTCCATTGCCGCCGGGCGCGAGTCCCCCGGGCTAGCTAAATACCGGGCCGACCGCAAGAACCGTCGAAACCGCGCGACTGAGAGCTGGACTAAGCTCTGCAACTTCGTGGTTGACGGAATCCAGCACGGCCACTGCGACTTAGATATTTTTCTCCACCCTATCATGCTACATCTGGCCAACCGCCGGGTGGAGAAAAGCGGGAACTCGGCCGAAAGCGGGACTTGGTATCCAGGATTGGGTCAGCGTCAGGCTACCACTCTCCAAGCTTCGCTCGATGCGCTCGACCAACAAGTCCGTGGCGCAACCAGTTCCGGCAGGACCCCGATCGTCACCCTGGCCTCCGCGTGCCCCGACTCCGGAACAAGTTCTGCTGAGCTTCGCCAGGGATGACCCATGAGGCTAGCCTTGCATACTCTTATCTTCTCCATTCATTAATGGCTATTAACCTCGATAATACACTTTTCTTTCCATTTCCCACGGAAGTAACCGCTTGTTCATCTTTCTCGTCCGACATCTCCCATCCGGCACCATACTGAATCGAAGATAACTCCGAAAAAACCGGTCGGACCAGACTAGTTTCCATCCGCCGATTGCTCGGCTGAATGGTGTCAGTTGATCCGGCCGTGCCTGCTGCCCTGGAGCCGGACGGACTAATTCTCTGCCTCACCTTCTTCGTGGGTCTGCATGACCCCGAAGCGGTTTCGGCTCGCCCGCCGGCGATCGAACTCTCTCATTAAAGCTCCACAATTTAAATCCAGTTCGTCCACCCAGGACCGCTCCTCGCAGTTTTTCCACTGCACGAGATACTCTCTGTGGATCCGCCCGTTCCGTCCATTTCGAACGTCCAAAATTCCCTCTACTTCGTACTCATCCGGGTCTAACGGCTTGTCCCAGCTGTCCTCCGGCAGTAAAGCTTCATCGAAATCCAGCCGGTCGCTTTCCACCGTAAGGCGTGTATTCGGGCGGTCCGGGAAATGCTTAACCAACTTCAACTTGGAAACATGCACTATCGGGAAAACGCTATATTCCGTGCCAGCCGTGACCAGCTTAACTGCATGATCCCCGACCAGTTCTGCTACTCGGAAGGGGCCATGCCACATATGCGCCAACTTCCGTGCATAGCCCTCCTTGACCCGATCCAGATACAGCCATACCCGGGAGCCGGGCTCTATGCCGTGTTCCCTGGCTCGGTCGTTGTTTTGATCGGCGCGGTCCTTGATTGCTTGTCGGAGGCGTTCGTTTACTTGTTCCCTCGCCAGTGAATAGTGGCGTTGCACTCCCATCCTCCAGCGGCGGGCGTCTCTGTCCCGGCTTCTGGTGCACCCTATTGGTATGGCGGCTTCCAAAGTGGATCGGGGATCCCATCCGTAAGCCAAATAGAAAGGGGTGTCGCCCCTTACCCGATCGTACGACGAATTGAGGGCGAAAACCAGTCTCTCCGCATATTCGTCCCAGTCGCACTGATCCGCCTCCACCACATACATCTTGAGGGCTCTGGTCAGAGTCTGAACCATCCTTTCGGCCTTTCCGTTCGCCTGCGGGCGGTAAGCCATAGTTGCGCTCTGTTTCTGTCCTAAGATCTTGTTGAAAGCTCGGAATACGTCCGCCATAAATCCGGGCTCCCTATCGTGCCGGATGACCTCGCTCGCCCCGAAACGCCTGAACACACATTCCTCGTAGCTTTGCGCAACCTGTTGGGCGGTACGGGTGGAACTGGCCTTTGCTATGACCAGCCCGGTAAACAAATCCGTCCAGATCAGCAGCTCTGTGTACCCATTTCGAGATTTGGGTAAGGACGCGATATGGTCCATCGCAATGACTTGGAAAGGATAGGTGGCCTTTATATTCCCAGGCGACCGCCCTCTAATGGTCGGCCGGCCTTTCCCCGTTTCGCAATCCGGACAACTCCCCACATAGGCCTGAACGCTACGGTAAAGCCCCTGCCAGTGGAAATGTGCCTTAATCTTGTGATATGTCCGGCCGATGCCCTGATGTCCCCCTTCCAAGCTCACATGATAATGATGGAGGCTATCCGGTTGCAGAGTAGTGGGTACGACTAGCCGAGCGGATCTATCTCTCTCGATCTCCGGCTGGTCGGCGTCTCGGTAGAAGAATAGTAGCCCGTTTTCGTCCACTTCATAATCCGGGGCCAGCTTGAAGCATTCTTTAGCTTGTTCGGCCGTCAGTTTATCCACGTCTCCGTTAAGGTATGCCTTGAGATCTACTATCCACTCTTCCTCGTCCTGCGCTTGGAGAATCCGCTCTGCTCGCAACTGTTGAACTATCCCTTCGTTCATTGTTTCTGGGGATAGTGAGCCAGCGGCTGAAGAACGGCCCTTCTGCGATCGGGTGACAGCGCTCACCCGGATTATCTCCTCCGTGTTGGCCGGATGATAAATCTCGGGCAGCCGGTTGATCTCCGTCAGATCTGATAACAGAGCTGGATCGGAAACCGTTACCCCTACGTTGTCGCGCATGGCCAGCGTAGCCAAGTGATCTGCGCTCTTATTCCAGTCTCGTTTGACGTGCAGCAATTCGTGCTCCGGCCATCTCCGCAAGGCGGACATAACCCGATCATTTAACAATCTCAGCCGGGGCGCCTTGCAATCTATCTCTCCTGTGATTTGCCGGATCACTAGGTTGGAATCACCACATATGATGATCCGCCCCTGTGTCCGGCCAGCCAACAGATCTAGGCAAAGCAACAGTCCTCTATACTCCGCTTCGTTCACCGTGATGCCAGGCGTGAAATCCGAGGCGGCCGCGACCACTTTCCATTCGGGCAGCTTCCACACAATGGCACTATAGGCCCCGACCCCTTTCTTTACACTCGCCGACCCGTCGAAACTCAAAACCATTAGCTCCTCCGTGGGTCCCACTGTTGGCGGCGGTAATACGATAGTTTGTCGAGGCTGCTTCCGAGGCGCGATCGCTATCAGTGCTTCCTCCACTTCTGCCCTGGGGGTAATGCTGGCAGCCAGTGTGCCCAGTATTTCCTCTTCCCCTTTAGTACACTTAATCACTTCAAGGGACCACTGAGACAGCAGAGCCGCCCATCTCCCCAGCCGGCCGTCAATTCCATTCGCCGTCAGGAGCCACGATAGGGTCGACCGTCTAGATAGTACTTTGATAGGCCGAGACACCAGCATAGTATAACATACGTCTAATATCCGCAATAGAGCCAAAACTTCTTTATCCACCAATCCGTAATTGACTTCATTAGCCTTCAGGGTCCGGCTGGTGAATGTCACGGGACAGTACACTCCGTCATGATATTGCACGAGAGCGGCTGAGATGGCCCACTTGTTAGCGTAGATGATGACCACCGGAGTCTTATTAACATCGAAATGTTTCAGGACCGGTGTGGTCGCCATCTTCGCTTTTAACATACCAAAAGCCACCATCGCTCGGGTCATATGGTCGTCCAGGCCGGCCGCGCCGGGGTCCGGCGGCCGGTCACTTGTCTGGGCAGACAAGGGCGCTACCCATTGGCTGAAATAACCGAAAAGGGCGCTTCCTCATTGGATGAAATTGCCGGCCCGGCTTGCGTCTCCGCTTGCCTATCCTGCTCTCTCAGCTTATGGTAATCCATCTCCCGCAACTCATACAAGACCGCCGCATAGACTGCAAAATCCTCGATGAACCGACTGTAATAATTCAGGCTGCCCAAAAAGGATTGCATAGCCTTTAGGGATCGCGGGAAAGGCAGATTACTCATGGACTCCAAATCTTTCGGGTTGGCCTCCAATCCGGCAATCGACACTTGATGACCCAGATAGGTTACCTTAGTCTTTCCCCAGAAACTCTTAACCACACTAATCGAAAGATTTCCCTTTTCACACGTAACCATCAGTTTCTCCACTTTGTCACACAATAAATCCCAGGTAGTTGCCGTAACGAGAATGTCATCAATGTAAGACCGCCGCCCCAAAACTGAAGGTTTTGGGTCGGGGTCCGGGTCACCTTCGGTGAACACATCCCCTACCAGGGCTGGATCTTGATTTGCCTTGATCTTGAAGTGTCCGTACAGCGCGTTATCTATCAGCCGTTGATAAATCTGCGGAGCATTCTTCAGACCGAACGGCATCCGGTTCCACTCGAACAACCCGAAAGGCGTCACGAACGCAGAGATCTCCCGTGCACGATCGGTCATAGAGACCACCCAGAATCCACTGGCCATGTCCAATGAGCAATACCACAAAACTTTATCCAAGTCCTCCAACAAGTCGTTTATCAACGGCATCGGGTAAACCATCAGCTTAGTCAGCCTGTTCACCAGCCGGTAGTCAATACACAACCTTATATCCACCCCATTCTTCTTGATAATAATTACAATGGGCGAAGCCCATGGCGTGGTGGACGGCTGAATTATCTTGGTAGCCAGCAATCCCTTGATAAGCTCTGACAGCTTTTCCCGATACTGGGGGGCGACTCTTCGGCACGGATCCAACAGCTGAGCCGGGAAATCCGAGGAAACTGGAGGGTGCGTTCGAGGAACTGTACTGTGGATCCGGAACACCAGCGGCGGGACAATATTTCCACACCAAAAAGCGAGCGGATGAGACCCCCC
>MIQA02007791.1:8005-50767 GCA_001887855.2 Sclerospora graminicola | reverse complement strand
CTTCCGAGGAGACACAGACATAATGAATTTACCGAGAAACTGATCAAAAAAGAAAACAACATCATCTACTTTTTCATACAAAAATATATCAATTTAAATAGATATATGTATCACTAGAAATAATACATGTATTAGGGGTACGGTACTTACATTCGGGGCTGCCGCGGTAGCAGCTGGCAGCAATCGTAGCGGTCATATCCAGACTTGGAATGGATTCGTTCCAATCCATTTGTGCCCACTGAGTGCGATACGCACAATCTAACAATGATGCTTCACCTTTGCGGGTACACTGGATCGTCGCGAACCAATAGCTACAGGTTTCAAAGACTTGATCGTGGCGTTCTTGACCGTCTGATGCACCAGTACCACGCGATATTTCATGAGCTATTTGTCTACCACCGTATCGTTAATCTATTGTTCATATTACAGCAGTTAGCGCTTGTATCATTGTCTATTCAGATCACTAGTGAGGTGGCGGACGTACGTCGGACGTCGCTTTGATTCGCCGTGCATTGGGTGCCAAGTTATCTAGTCTACTAATACCGTATGTATAAATATGCAACTAACGTTATTTTGACCTCAAACTATACGTCCACTATTTGGCTGGTAGATACCGTCATTATTTTATAGGTTGGTTAATTAGTCAGCATCTTTTGAAAGTCAAATAATGAAGCTCTCTGGTTGGTTGCTCAGTCTTTAGTCAGAATCTTACTCTTTTATCACATAGTCAGTCAAAAACCTTTTACCCTATTAAAAATACTGTTTTTGTATATCGATATTTGAGTTGTTGGTCTATTTTTGATTAAGTGGTCTTCCTTGCCATATTTAAAGAAGCGGGATTCCGGGAACACGCCAACGTCCAATTGATCCTTGAGCTTCTCGACTTCGGAATGGACACGTCGAGCTTGGCAAACGTCAGTCCAGTCTGCGGCTCCTTAGAATGAATGCGAAGTGGATATGTGACATTATGACCAATAGAATTATTTGGGGCTGGGGCTGGTTAACAGGTGGGGGCTGAATAACCGATTCCTATTTAATGTTGCTTAATTACCGTATGAAGGAGGTTGGGTGGTGACATTTCATGGGATCAACTGCTCGTGCATGTGTTCCACGTGGTTGACTAGGATAACTGCATTGGGCGCGAGAAAGTGGCAACGAGGACACTGTATCTTTTCGTCTTCTGTAGAGATCACCTCTTCAGTCGGTGGAAAGGGACTTGTCGTCAGCGTCGCTGCGGGTACTGTAGGTTCCAATCCAAATGTTCTGCTCCCTCCTAATAAAGGTATCGGCTCAGGCGCGTTCCCAACATGAGATTCCACGTGAGTGACCATCATAACAGCATCGGGGGTTGCGAAGGGACAGTACGGACATCGGTCTGTAGCAGTCATAGTAGTCGCCACCTCATAATTTGGGTGATACACGGTATCTGCAATCACGGCTTGCGCAGGGTACTGTTGATGCCTCTCTGTGGAAATATTGCCTGTTTTGTTTCGACTGTAGTACCAGTGGGAGGCCAAAGCAATCCCCATTAATAGCACAATCACGCACGCTACGATAACGACGACAATCCAAGCAGACCAGAAAGACGCGGGATCGCTTGTAGTCGCTGATCCCGTAGTGGATCCGATAGCACTGGACGACGCCACGAACGAGAATTTCTGGTAATCCGCTAGCAGCACACTTCGGCCATAGACGACTGCTTCAACCATGATCTCGCCGTTGTCTCCGAGTGCCAAGCTGTTTTTCACATCACCTTTTCCACTATCACTTGAGTTACTGCCCATAGCGGCAGATAGAAGTTTATCATAAGAAACCTGCACCATTTCAACGTTGTTCTTCGAGTCCCTTCCTGTGTTGGGGTCAGCAGTCAATGGACCAAATATTTGAGTCCCGTTGCGAACGCGAACAATGAGGTCCAGATCGTGCTGTAATTGAGACGTCGCTTGTATTGACCCTGGAGGATCGGTCCACACGATTGTAGCCCGCAAATCCACATCACGAGCGACCGTGAATGAGATCACAATTTCACTTCCATGGGCGACGGCTGGCTCACTATTTTCTGTGGAGTTTGGTAAAAAGTACAGAGACGGAAGCCTATTGCCGCGACTAATGTTTCCACTACCACTGCCTGTCAAGCTGGTAAAATCGATAATGTTGGTCAGATTCGGTTTCCCGTAGCCCTGGTAGACGTCTGGAAATGTCACGTCAGTAGCATCTGAGGTTAAGCTCGAACAGGACACGATGCCATTGGCACGCAACCCTGCCATTCGTTTTCGTAGAGATTCTCCACTGTGAATAATTAAGGCTTTAAGCAAAGCAGCCGGTATAGTTTTCATACCGTAAGCAGGATTTTTAATGCCGTCCTTCCACCAACCATCGCGAAGCCATTCGTAAAGAAGCACTGCAACACCAGTAACCACCGGGGTTGCCTGTGACGTGCCCTGAAGAGAGCACGTAGCCGCGCTCTCCTGCGTTGAACCCGGGGCCTCCGACTGACTTGACGTAATACTCATTCCTGGTGCCACAACGTCTGGTTTCATTCTCCCGTCTGTTGTAGGCCCTGCAGATGAAAATGGCGCGACTGTGTGCTCGTTAAAGATGTCGAAACATGCGTAATCAGTGAATGACGCTGCAGAATTGAGAGACGCGCCAACCGATATCACATTTTTAGCACCGGAGGGTGATGAAATAGTGCGCTGGCCAGTGGTGGTGGACTCACCACTGTTGCCTGCTGCCACCACGACAAGTATCTCTGGATTTTCATAGACAAAGGCATCCAAATCTCTAGCCTGTGAGCTATAATCCGATCCAGGCGTACCCCACGAGAACGAAAAAATTTTGGCCCCAGCACCAATTTGGCTCTCCAGTAGATCACCGGCTTGCGCAGGTGTGGCTAGCGATACAGGGCAATTCAATTTACCTGCACAGAGCTCGCTTTGCGTACCAATATCCATAAATGCTATTCGAGCCTTGTTGGCAATTCCCAAATCAACATTTTTACCACTGAACGAGCTACCGGCCAAAAGACCTGCGACGTGAGTGCCATGGCCACACGTAATAGTTTCTGATTCATCTGCTTTGTTTGCCCAAGCGTTATACATTACCACTTTTCGAGCAGACATTACGAAACCCGAATAGACTGCACGATCGTCTTGATCAAATTGGTCGTGGTAAAGGTATAGCCCCGTATCTGTTATTCCAACAACGACATCGTTACCACGTATACCGGCCTCCCTGGCTGAATCGACACCTACCAAACTAGGAACATACGCATCAAGGCGTCGATGACTTTGCATCTGTGACCATCGCTCGTGATCTTTTCCGCGAAGCAGGTTGTCTGTTATCTCGTGTCGTTCATCAATCCACTCGACCGAGCTAGAGACGACCGCGAGGGCCAGCACATTTGTCCACGTCATTAAATCTTCAAGTGGTTTCGTGTATAATGATTCTGGCTGGTCATCGTTCGTTTCAAATACATTCAACAATCCAAACATCTTCCTCGCTCGTTGTTCAAATGAAGTCACGACAGACTGCCGATCTGCCCCTTTCACCAGTCTAAACTCCATAGCAGGCGCCATCACTGTATGATTTTCTGCAGTCGCCTGTAACCTCATTCTATCACTTAAATGTGCAGCACTTCGTGCAAACGGCATTAGTTTCAAAATTGGCGGCAGATCCAGTACAATGTCAACGCACTCCAACGCTCGAATCTTCTCGGACACTAATTTGTCCGCATGCACAAGCAGTACCGTATTCTCTCCCAAACTGTCTCCCTTCTTTGTCAGCAATGGGATTTCGTTCGCTTCGCTTCCCATCACTAGTCGTATTGCGATGATGCACACCCTCTCCTGATCTTCCTTTTGTGTCGTAACCAATTTTACTAATTTGGGTTTGCGCTCCATCATCTCCTCCTGCTCCGTGTCATCATCCTGCACACTGGGCAGCAGTTTGTCCTGAATAAATGCTAGCTGACACGCGTCGGCCGTGATGCTGTCGCCCCCCAACATGGCATCGTACGCCTGAAAGAAGACGTCATGGAACCCCTGAAACACTTCAGCTTTATCCGCGCTGAACGAAAACGCCAGTGTGGACGCATTTTGCTCCACTTTGTTGCATGAGACCACATTAATCTGTTCGTCGATGGTTTCTAATGCGCGTCTACGTCCACAGAGCGATATCGAGCATTGGGAAGACTGCGACAATAGAAAGGATGAGCAGTGGAAGGCGCAGAAGGAGGAGGTGTCCGCAAACTCGATACCACGCGCATGTGCCAGAGAGGCGGAGCAACGCTGTGTGAGCCCAAGAGTGAGCAGCAGCCTCAGGATCACGCCCATTTGACGCTCCTACGGCACGTTGCTCGGCGTTGTTCTGGTAACGTATTTTCTACTTTCGTCACACCGTTGAAGTTTGTGTTTTTAATACAAAGCGCAAGTTTTGACTGTGATCAAAATAAAATATCAGAACGTTGTCATCATGTCCTTTTTCAAGTGCTAGTGATGAGAAGCAGACGGAACAAGAGAAAAGCATCGACGAGGGTGACTGGAAATACATGTACATGTATTATTGCTATGTAGTACGTCACTACGTTTGCGCATTCCACATTTTTTATTAATATTATGTGAGGACCATGCCAGGTACAGTAAGACGCCCACTATTAGTAACCGATACACTCAAGAGCGCTCGCTCCAAAGTGGCGGCAATGTGGAGCGCGGTGGTATACATCCGCTACGGCGCAGCTGCACAGCATTCATCGTTGGGCAGGAGCTTAGGACTCAGCAGCTCAGAAGGTTCCAGAGCTAAAAGCTTTCCACGCTAGCAAGTACCTAAGAAGATAGGAAAGGAGACTGAACAGCAACTGAACTTTTTGGTTACTACCAAGCAGCGATTCACGAGCGTCCGAGATGCGATGTTTGGGGCGGAAATTGAGAGCGAAAGTTTAATTAGGTCAGCTTCAGCCTCTTCGAATTCGTAGATGCTGAATATGGAGAGAAAATATTAGGAAGCAGATGAACAAGCTCGAGATGCGCTACTATTGTTACAGAACGAGGCTATCTTGAAGAGCTTCACGCAGGACATTGGCGCTCCTTTCGACAATCTGCGAAATGCCTGACACGTTGTTGTTAATCGCAGTCTATTTACTTTAGTAGTCTTTAACTATTACCGGTAGCTTTAATAAAGTTCCGTAAAGAGTGTAGTAGACCTGTCTCTGATCGTGCACAGTCCTGACATGCAGGATTTGATGTATCCGATCATGTAACTGGTCTTGCATCCCTCCTTGAACATATTCCAACCAAATTTAAAGCCTGATACCTCTGAGCCTTGTCGTCGGCTTTGTCTTTTCGAAAAAAGCCACCACCGCCTGAAGTTGTGCCATGGTTTTCGTCCAAAGTAATCGTGTGCATTCCTGTCAATACCTCGATGCACTGTATCGTTCCTCAGCTGCCACAGCCACGTCATGCCTATCGAACACACAGCCCACCAAAGCCGGTGCAATTATTTGCTGCACATCGTTGCCTGTTAAAACGCTCCATCAGAACATCGGCGCTTGCCGAGTACCCCAACAGCCATTCCAGTAAATTAATAGCCGCGCCCAAAATTGTTGGGCGCGCTTACACCCCCACACAATATGTGTGACCCCTTTCCCGGGTGATGCACAATGTTTCTCCATTGCACACCCTCCAAAATTCCTGACACGTTCGGGTTAGCATTTCCATAATGATATGAAGTACGGTAATCGCAAAGCTGAGGAATTCCCAAAACCCGTACCTCTTACCACATGATTTCCCAACATACGTAACTGAATCTCAAAGTATGTGGTACACACAAGGCGATTTTTTTTCAGCTCGAAAAAAATACCGGTAGCAGTCAACAGTTTTTCCCATAATCTCGTAATGCATACAACAAAATGATAGAGTGCGTTTATCCTCATTATCATTTCTCTTCTCTACAACCAGTGTACTTGCAAGTTCAAAGTCAATCACTTTCACAAATCTGTCTTTTTCACCGAGACATTACAACATTTTAGATCCCGATGGATGTAGCCATGAGCGTGCAAACTTCTAGTGCCAAAGAATTTGGCAACTGTTTTCCGGTATCTGCCCGTATCTCGATATTTCCACAAACACTCGTACAACACGCGTCCTTGAACGTATTCTGACAAAATGGCAACTTCAATCGTTGTTTCGAAGACTTCAAACCCTCCACACAGAAATGGCAGATTGCAAAATGAAATTTTCAGCTTCCAGGCGAGCTTTCTGCTGATCTGTATCAATCTTGGATTTGGAATTTTCTCCAACACTGAAATCGCTCACATCAACTGGCTTAAAACGAGTAAAAATTGTGCTAAAATGGAATGTTACCATACACCATTTGCGTTGTTGAGCTTGGTACGAGGAAGACACTGACAAAATCACCTTTGTGTTAGTAAGACTGCAATACATCAAGCAACGAACGCTTAGTTATATTAAAGGATGTCTATCGGTCGCACCTGGCGTATCGTCCACGCCCTAAAAGCAAAACACTTCTGCAGAAGATCGCAATACAATTATGGGAAATTATAAGAAATTACGTTGTTGATACCTTTCGGTAACGTTAACGCAATACAATTATGGGGTATGACTCTTGCCAGTACTTTCTTATTTTTTATTGTCATAAAGGCAGCAATCCTAGAGTAAACTCGTTGCGGACACGAAGAGCTCGCCACTCGTGAGCTCAGACATGCAAAGCATGGCCTGGCCACGAGATCGAGGGTGGAGCGTGCTCGGTGGTTCAACTCCAATAATAGCGTGTACGACGTAATTTGAGAATGGTACCCGTACCATTCTCCCTCATCATCACGGTGTCGAACACTTGAGACCGTAATAGAAAATAAGTTCATAACGATATGGGAAATGTTGTCAACGGAACAGGACAAAATCAGCGGAAATGGGAAAGGCTCTCAACGGCTATGGAACATGTTCTCGAAGGGACGTATACGTTTCAGGCAGATTGCACTTCTAATACACTTCTCAATTTACATCCTACGACCAGCAAGTCCAATTTCTCTTCATTTACTTTATTCTGTGATTGAAGGGAGTCCCATCTCTTCAATGGTTAAGAGTTGGGGGAAAGGGATCAGCCAACGGTGGCCACATGTCCTCCTCTTTGTAGCGTTCGCATACGTCAGTGTCCTCATAGCTTGGACCTACTTGTACAGCAGCTCTAGCGTACTCAGCACACGCAAATTTCCTGCTCCCATGGACCATGGTAACCCGTCTGCTACTCCAGTCAAACAGGTTTCACGACGACATCAGTGTGTCGCATGGCGAGCAACTGGCAATTGCAGCCCGGACAGCCCCCGTGAGCCCCAGAACGATAAGAATTGTTCAGATACAATATCTGGTTTCGCCTCTGGGTTCTGTGAACTGGAAGACATTGACACGGGCGAGCGGCTTCATGTCATGCAAAAATTCTGTCGGGGCTTGAGCGAACATGTCACGTTTCAGTGCTCGGATGCTGTCGACTTTGCCAATTATCATGTCGAAGGACAGAAAGCCGTCGAGAAGGCTCTGGATCCGAGTTTCTCGTCTCCACGCGTTGCTACAAGCGGACGAATGCCTCGTGACGGGATCGTCATTGTCGTGTATCCGAAGTTGCTGGCCAGTGCGTACGCGACCGTCCGCTTACTTCGTCAAGTTCATCAATGCCACTTGCCCATTGAAATCTGGTATGATGAAGGCGAATTTCAGGCCAATTTGACAGCAATGGCACCACTACGTCAACTTGCTACTTCGGTCGGTAACATCACGTTTCAACCGATCGACCGTCTCCTTCCAACTGGCTATTACGCCAAAGTGTCTGCCATTTACAACAGTACGTTTGACCGCGTCTTGTTCCTCGACGCCGACAACGTGCCTGTACGAGATCCAAGCTTCCTTTTTACAACGCCAGAGTTTGAAACGCACGGCGCTATCTTTTGGCCAGACTTTTGGCATCCACGTAACACAATTTTCAACATGAATAATCAGTCCATGTTGTGGGAGCTCTTGGACGTACCGTTTGTTGACATGTTTGAGCAGGAGAGTGGCCAAGTCCTCGTGGACCGGACGCGACATGCGACACCGTTGGAACTCCTGGTGTTTTATGCGTTCCACGAACCAAACATGCCAAGGAAGCTCGACGTAATTCACGGAGACAAGGATCTCTTTAGGTTAGCCTGGATGAAACTCAACGCTACTTTTCACATGATTGACACCCCTCCAGCCATGGCAGGTCGGTTACTTCAAGGCTCCTTCTGTGGTATGACAATGGTTCAGCACGATCCTCAAGGCCAAGTGCTGTTCTTGCACCGTAATCTATACAAACTCACGGGGAAACGAGATGAGAAATTGGACGAAGCGATGAGGGACAAGACTGTAGATGAGGCCTTTGGAGCTCCGAATCCAGATGGATACCCCGATCCGGTTGTATGGACACATTTGCAGTCGTTTCATACGAACGCGAGTCGCAACGATTACGTCATCGATAGGTACCAAGTCAAACCTCAGTTTCCAGAATGGCAAACGTGTTTTGGTCGCCAATACCCAGAAAGAGAGCAGGATTTCGAGTTGAAAGAGTTTTCAAGCTTTAGTTTTAATGACATCGAAGAGAACATTCGCCGTTTCGCCTTCGAAGCATTATGATCCGAAGAATAGCACACAGCTAGAAGGAAGCTGGACCAGCAGCAATTTAACTAAGATCAGTAACAAGAAGTGGTTAGTTTTAGATCATTGTTTCTCATTCGGCCCCATTTCGCGGGCACGACCGTCCTGCTAGTAGATGTGGATCTTGCTTGTGCTGGGAAGTCTTTCATGGCGATCGCAAGTATTGTTAGCGAGATAGCGATCGTCACTGTATAGCTAGCCGCTCTGCTGGGTAGTATGTGGATACGAACAACGGAGGCATAGCAACAGCAACGATGCCAAAACTCTGATCAACACACAAATTGAGAGCAAAGCAACGCTGGACTCATCCCAGTGAAAGAATGAATGCAGCGTGGCTCCACTTCACACCGCATCTACTAGTGAGCTTGTTCTATTCGCGCATGCCTCTGAAAAATGGTCCAAGTACTTCTCCATTAATTGAGATGTACTAGGTGCACACCCCTTTTTGATACGTGCACACCCCCTGTACCATAAAGTAGGTACAACGTACAAAGTCATAAGGGAAAAGTTCACCTCTGTTTGAGTCACCTCGGTTAGAGGCTCCTAAGTTAGGAGTCCTAACCGAAGGGCCAACCAAGTTAAAGAAGACACACCGACCTTTCATAAAAAATGTGATAAATATGATCGTTTCTCCGACATCACTTGAAATTTGTATATAGTATTTTAGCCAATCCGTGAGCGATACACACTTTTTAAACCAATAATGAGTCTATCCAGCCTTTTAGCGGGCCTATTTTGACCAATCAAATTTCAGTAGCTGGTTCCGACAGGCCTCCGACAGATTTTGTCGGAACCAAACGGCAAATATGTAGTCCGCCATACAAATTCCAAGACAGTTGCGGATTACTTGCATATTTGACATATTTCCGACAATCCAAGAGGGTTGCGGTTCACTTACATATTTTACATCTTTCAGATAGGAGCTCATGAGTGTCGACGCACTTCGACCTCAGAACACGCAGAATGCACGCTCTGTGGGTGTAAATGCATTTAAGAGATTTCTGAAGTTAGAGGGTGTTGCTTTAGAATATGTATTTGATTGCATGTCTAAGAGTCCTAGCGGTAAGTCTTTGAGTGTTGTAATGAACAAGTTTGCTTTACACCTGGCATTTAAAGCTGGGGTGAAGGAGAAAATGCTCTCAACCAATACGGTTATGTCGTATTTTCGACACGTGAAGAAGTGGTTGTTGGAGCTTTTCCCCGAGTGCCATGCCGCGATTGAGATTCGTCTTATCGAAATGGGGCGTATTCTTGAGAGGCACATGTCAAAAAGAGACCAAGGTGGTGTCACTAAGCATGCACCGGCTTGTACCAAAAAATGTTTGAATTAGTTAAATATCTGTATGTGAACGATACATCACCGACGGACTATCAGGATGCCGCGCTACTTGCTACTCTTTGGTATGTCTTTGGTCGAGCTTCAGACTTCAGCCTGGTTCAGATAGAGAGCCTGTCAGTGTGTTCTGGAAAAAATTTGTTTCTTCGACTCGTCCGAATCAAGACAACTGATCAGCAAGGGCTTACCTTATACCCTGACAATGACGTGACGACTTGCCCGATCCTTGCGATCGCCATCGCGCTTGCAATGCAGACAGCACCTTGTCACCAGCTTCTGGATCATGTGCGTCCAACACCTATGAAAATTGACCTTGAGTCAATTGAAACCCTTCCGCTCACAGAGCTGCTGCTCCAAGCCGAACAACCTGAGGCGGCCAAGTCGAAGGTTGACGCAGCTACGACATCGACATCGAAGAAGCCGAGGAAAGCTCCACCGCCACCTGGAATCCATAGTCAGATTAATCGTTTGCTTGGACGGATCAGCAACCCCGCCGGCGTACACGCAGCTCTGACGTCACACTCTTTTCGGCGCGGCGGTGCACAGCACGCAAACGGCGTACCCGGCATGAGTATGCAGTGGATTTCAGATCGCGGTGGCTGGAATCTGTCTGCAACACAAAAAGTTTGGTCATATGTTTTTAATACCACCCAAGAAGACCAGCGTGTATCAAAAGCCTTGAGTGGTTGGGACTCCCACGCGCACGTACCACTTGATGGACTTGATGTCCTCGATGTCCAAGCGCAAAGTAAGATACGTACCTTCCAGTCACTGCTCTTCAACACTTGCACTGGTCTTCAGGATTCACGTTTAAACGTGAGCACAGAAGTTCTGGACGTCTTCACGTCACGATTACTGCGAGCCCTACCAACGCTTCGCTGTCTTCACGCAACGGCCCCTATAATCGAGCGCGTGGACAGTTGTGCGGTCGCTTCTTGTATTGGACGGGACGAGTTGGTTCGTTTCTCGATGGCACTTGAAGACGCCTACACGCAAATGAAGAAAGCAAGACGAGACGAACCAACAAAAGAAATAAAAACAAATGATCATCAAACGGCTCTTATTCGAGAGTTACTGGAGACGAATCGACTTCTCGTCAACCGTCTCGAAGTCTTGGAGGCGAAGGCAGGTTGTACACGCAACCTATCGAAGCATCTTAACACGACGGAAAAAGCTGATGTTAGCGCGTCATCACAAGTTCCAAGAAAAAAAACACCAGCAGCTCACCTGTCGTCGGTATGGTACGAGTGGTACGCCGGAGAACCACGTCTCTGGAGCGTGACAACAGACCGTAAAAGGCGTTCAGAGGCACGCCACATCGTAGCGTACATGAAGCTCTTTTGCGCGCAAGGATTCGTGCTTGATCCCTCGTGCCCAACATACCGTGACGACGTTATTCGCTTGGGTCAGATAGCTGAGCGTGCGGTGCTTGACCTGCTTGCTCAGTATAACATCAAGTCGACTGGAGGCAGCTCGGTGCTGAAGCACATGCGCGCGCTGCACAAGAGCGGGAAACTTAATCGACTCGTGACCGAGTACAAGGGTCGTCTCGCCTTAGGAGCATTTATCGACCCTGCACCACGCGACAGCCACGACGTTCTTGAAGTTGTGCCGTCAGACAAATCGTAAGTACCCTCCGCGTACATGAAGGCTAACTCCGAAATCGGACGCCAACATTAACCACGCATTGAGCTATCACGACTGCAACAACACAACGCCGAAAATGCATTAAAAATTTCATCTTTAATTCATCTGCAAACAACATAATACGTTAATAAAACATTTACTTTGCAGCCATTCGTGTAGGCATACTTACCTTAACGATATATTCCGCCATCAAACCACTTCTTGTTTTGCTATCAGTCCATGGAGAACAGATTCTCCGCTCGCGAGTTCAAATGCGCTGCGATTAAAGCCGTTGCTATCGCTTCCACTGAGGTGCGCAAGATTCGCGTTGACGATGAGGTCTTCCGCAAACTTCACTTGCAGATGGTGGCAAATGACGTCACACGTGAGCACCTTCTTGAAGCCCTCATCGTAATAATGCGCCAGGTAGCTGAGCGCGCCACCTCAAAAAACGTTCGGCTCGGGCAGGTTAGCGACCTTATCCGAGGGACCCATCAACCGGCTTACCGTTCTGACGACGCTGAAGCCGAATGGGAGTGCCAGGTCGACCTAGCCGCTGCGCCGACCTGGCAAGCAAGGCGCGTTCTCGACCGCTTTCGGGGTGAAGGCGGGAGCTGGTACTATCTCGTTGACTGGGAACCTACCGTTGAACCATCAGCTAACATTCCCCGCAACTTGATCGCTGCGTTTCATCGTGAGCGTAGAGCTCTCGTCAGGAAAACCTACATCGAGGACGAAGCACAAGAAGCGTAAAGAATAAGGTTGGTAGAAAATGCTTAGGATTAAACGTTAACATGAGCTTAACCTCCTTGCGGAACAGCACATTAACCTTTCCGTTCAATCCTGTCGCATCTTCATGTTGTTATGTGCCCAATTATTTCAATATATATACCTCAACACAAACCGTGTAAATCCTGCGGCCGGAGTCGAACCGGCACCTCTGATCCATAGGACTCAGGCTCTACCATTGAGCTATGCAGGTAATGTCTTGGAACGTAGATGTGAGCGCCACTCAAAAAAAAAGCAGAATGAGCGATTATCGCTAAATGCTTTTAAATGATAGGCTACAAGCGCTTGTGTGGTTTGTATACATTAATTCAAAGTAGACTGGATATTTTGGTCTACTGGATTTTTTCAAATTTTCCCAGCCAACCGATTTTCTGCCTCTCTGTCACCCATTCACATATGACCCTATTTGTGGCCCCTCCCACGAATTTTTGCCCTCACTTCTAAATTTACCATCTCTTACACACATGCTTTCTACTGTCCTTTTACCCTGTTTTTAGTATAGTGTGCTTTTCTCAGCCCAGAGGGCGTTTTAGAGGCTATCCTTTATAATACAAAACCGAGCCAAACGTAGCAAAAAAATCTGAAATTAGGGTTTGGCCTACACCATCTGCTTTTTCCGTCTTTTTTGGGTCATCGTACCGTGGGTCCTATCCTAAGTACGGTGTCGGAAGCTTGTCGGAATGTCGGATTTTTTATAGTATGGGTGAGCAAAAACAGTGTTATCCATGTCTGTGAGTTTTGGGTGAAAATTCCTGTATAATTTTATAACGCCGAGGATCTGTTGACTCAGCCGACCTTTCAGGTCAGTAGTGTTGAAAATTGTCCGTTTTGGTGATATTTCTGGTGAAACATCATTATTGGAGATTTTCGGTAATTTTGTCCAATATGAATTTAGGCCATAACCTATTTTTTGTGTTACGGACTATTATTAGTAATGACCGGTTATCAGAATAGTTTTTTGTCACTTCCCAAAAGGAAAGTTACGAAACTTACCTTTTGGGATTGTGCGAGTAGCTAGGGAAGCGCAGGACTAGTAATGACACTTCTTAATACACTTATATTTGAACAAGTTCCTGTGGAAGTTTGTTTGATTTTTATTGTTTACAGTCGGCTATTCAAGACTCCAGTTTCCTGCTATGGTGCTGCTAATATGGAAAACAAGAATGCACAACAGGTTATGAGCCCAAAGGGTCAAGCTGACCTTAAACAAGAAAATCTGGAAGACAAGCAAACGAAGATGAAGAAGGAAGGAGAGACGTTGCTGGATTTGATGAAGCGACTAGCGGACAGAATGGACCGACTAGAAGAATCAAGAAATAACGTGGATATGGAGAATTGCGGATTTAATAACTCGATGCGTTTGGGGACGAAAATGAGGATGGCCTCTTTGGAAAACACCCCGAAAAAAAAGACCATATGCGGAAGAACACTTCAAAGGTCCTGCTGGCAATCTCGATGGATACCCGGACGTAAAATTTCAGGGACAAAATATTCCAGACATGAAGTTTCCAGCGCAAAACGTTCCGCCGCTTTTTAAGACACCATCGGCCAAGGATTGTAAATTATCCATCAGGGTTTTCGACGGAACGGAAGTATACCGTGGATTGGGCGCTGGGTTCAAGCAATGGGGCACCCGTTTCATCCGCCAAGTAGCCATTGCGGAATCAGCGTGCGGGTATATGTGGACCGAAGAAATCAAAGTTGATCTTTTAGGTCACTACCTCAGTGGAACGGCGGAGCGCTACTACAACAGGCAAGTGGACGGATGGTGGAGTGAAATACCCACCCTGGTGCACATCACGAACAAGATGTTAAATGCTTTTCATACAAGCATCACACCAGCCCAGTCGATGAAATTGTTCACGAGTAAAAAACATCCGAAGCGAAATTGGAATGAACACTACTTATACTTGGTGGCCATTTCCGAAGCGGTGGGCGGCAGTGAACCGTTGGTAGTGGATAATATCGTGCATCACGCATCTACAGAACTGAAGACAATTCTGATGACAAGATATAATCACACGAGGACGGATTATCTACGACAAGCCGAAGAGCTGTGCCAGTTCGCGCAAGCGGTGGAAAGCGATGCGAAACAAGGAAGAAATTACGGCGTAGAAACGGTTAATTACGTGGAAAACAAGCCAAAAGGATGGAAATGTCACGCCTGCGGCGAAGCCGGACACTTTCGGGCTAAATGCCCGAAAAGGAAGGAAAAAAAGATTGAATTTACGTTAGCAATTGTCGAAAAGGACTCGACTTTCGAACAAAACAAATGGATCCTCGATAGTGGCGCAAGCATGCACATCGTAAACGATGATGCGTTTCTTCGAGGATCGGAAGACATAAAAGGAAAATGTTTTCAGGCAGACGGAAAAACACTGAACATCTCAAAGAAAGGCTGGGTCAAGTTACAAGTGAAAGTCGGTTTGAAAATACGAACAATTAAGTTGGAAAACGTGTATTACGTGGAAAACCTGGCGAGGATTATACTATCCTACGGTCTACTCGTGGAAAAAGGCTGTGAGATGACGCACATCGACGGAAAAAGAGTGATGAAGCACCGTGAAAGTGGCGAAGCAATTTTCGATGTGAAAATTACGAATAAAGTGTTCACTGTGGATGTAGAAGTTAAGAAGGAGCGCAAAAAGGTCGAAGAAACAGTGTTCACAGTTTTGGAAGACAATGAGAAAGAAGCAAACAACGGAACTGATGTTCAAAAGGGGTCTCCAATGCATTTTCATGCAAGGCTCGGACATCTGAACTACGATGCCATCGAGCGAATGGCGAAGGATCCAAGTTTTGGCATCCTACTCACTGGCAAGACAAGATTAAACTGTCTTACCTGCGCACAAGGTAAACAGTCAAAGAATGCCAGATCGAAGAAAGACAGCGGCCTAAAGGCGCCTACGGATCGCATCGGTGGTGTGATATGCTCTGGCTTAAAAGGACCTATCACACCAAGAGACAGATTTGGAAACAGGTACTTGATAAATTTCGTGGATTTCAAATCAAACTACGTACGGGTTTTTCTTGCGAGGACAAAAGACGCCGCTGCAAAGATGTTCGAGCATTTTTTAGCGTTTTTCGAACGACAATTTAACTGCAAAATTCACGTACTAAGAACGGACGGCGGTGGAGAATACCGGAATCTGGATATCTTCTGCAAAAACACGGGTGTCATCAGACAAATTAGTGAGGCGAACAACCAGTCAAGCAACGGAAAAGCTGAACGCATGCACCGAACCATAATGAATATGGCTCGGTGCATGATATTTTCTTGTGGCGTTAGTCTTGCGTTCTGGGGGGACGCGGTGCAATACGCAGCATATATTGTAAACAGAAGCCCGACAAACGGAAACAACAAAAGAATGTCGCCTTTGGAAGTACTTACAAGCAAGAAACCGAACTTGGGAGAGATTGTCGCTTTCGGTTCACCATGTTCGGTGTACAGGAACCCCGGAAAAAATTCCTTGGCACACAGATCACAAATTGGATTAATCGTGGGAAAAAGTGAAGAAGTGAAAGGATACAAGGTATACCTGAAAGAAGAGAGGAAGGTCGTTGTGACTCAACATATAAAACACATCGAGACTCTGGACGAAAATCAAAACAGATTAGTGAAAAAAATATGGAGGAAAACGAAGATCAAGAAGGAGCGAACGTTACCAGCACGTCAACGAAGACCAAGACGAACAAAAAGAAGAAGGCGTGGCAACGGGAGAAACACCAAACTCGGAGCAAGACAAGAAATGAAAGCGAAAACAAGAACGTCGCCCAAGAAGAATTAAACGATGAAGATGTGGAGGTAGGGTCACTGAACTTGATCACCGAAGTTGACCCAAAATCCTTCAATCAAGCGATGAGGTCCAAGAATTCTGACAAGTGGAAAACGGCGACTGACGAAGAGATCACAGCTTTGGAACGAAATGATGTGTGGAATGTGATCAAGCGGCCTGAAAATTGTAGACCCCTTCACACTAAGTGGGTCTTCAAAACGAAATTGGATGAAAACGGGAAAGTTGAGAGATACAAGGCAAGGCTTGTGGCGTGTGGAAACGAGCAGAGATTAGGTATCGACTATACGCTTACGTTTGCCGCAGTAATTGAAATGGGAACAGTGAAGATGATTCTGGGTCTGGCGTGCAAGTGGGGCACATGTGCGAAACATGGAGATATCCCGAACGCGTACGTCAAGGCGCTCGAAGAAGAACACGAGATTTACCTGTATATTCCGCAAGGGATGGACATTTCCGAAAGATTTCAAGGCAACGAACAAGTTTCAAGTTCCGTATTGAAATTAAAGAAGACGCTTTACGGGCTGAAACAAGCGGGACGGCTTTGGAACAAGTTACTTCACGCAAAATTGTTGGAACTGGATTTCTTGCAGAGCTCTACGGACTTGTGCTTGTACTACAAGGCATCAGAAGGAGCTACCACCATTGTCGGAGTGTATGTTGATGACTTGCTAGTAACCGGTACCAGTGACGAACTGGTGGACAAGTCTTTCGACGATATGAAGTCTCTGGAAATTAAAAATCTCGGGAAGGTAACCAAATTCCTTGGTATGCGAGTAGTCTACGAACAAGACTGCGGATACAAGATCGACCAAGAAGTGACCATCGAAGGAATACTACGAGATTTCAAGCTAGAAGAAGCGAATCCTGTGAAGGTACCCATAGGCGGGGAGTATGAAGATTTGAATCTAAAAAGCGACGAACTTTTGTGCGAGAGCAAGACATCTGGAAAAATAACAATCAAGGACTTTCAATCGCTTGTCGGCAGCTTACTCTGGATTTCAAGATGTACGCGTCCGGATATAAGTTTTGCGGTGCACAAGGTCACCAGGCGAACACATGCCCCGAAAACAATGGATTGGGATTTAGCGAAAAAGATCGTGCTATATCTTAAGGGATCAAAAGCATTGAAGCTGCAAATGAAGTCAAAAGCAAGCGATGATGATGGCGTGGAAATTAATGGTTTCAGCGATGCAGACTACGCTGGAGCAAAGGACGACAGAAAATCGACTACAGGTGGAATAATTACAATGGAAGGAATCATCGTAAACTGGATCTGCAAAAAACAGGGTGGAGTATCTCTGTCTACCATGGAAGCAGTGTTTTACGCTGCTTCGAAGGTCGTAGTAGAAATGATCGGTTTTTACGAATTACTACGAGAAATTGGAATAAAGGTTAAACGACCTATGACCCTGTTCATGGACAATCAAGCGGCTATAAAGGCATTGAGCGGCATGGAAGGAACGTCGAAGATGAAACATGTGGACATCAGAGCAAAATTTATTTCGTCGAAATTTAAGGATGGATTAGTTCAAGCTCACTATATATCAACAAAAACCATGCTAGCTGATTTACTGACGAAGGCGGTGCCATATCCAAGGTTGAAGGAATTACGAACTGCATGCGCACTGGAATAGTCAATGGAAAATTCACATTGAGAAGGAGTGTTGAAAATTGTCCGTTTTGGTGATATTTCTGGTGAAACATCATTATTGGAGATTTTTGGTAATTTTGTCCAATATGAATTTAGGCCATAACCTATTTTTGTGTTACGGACTATTATTAGTAATGACCGGTTATCAGAATAGTTTTTGTCACTTCCCAAAAAGGAAAGTTACGAAACTTACCTTTTGGGATTGTGCGAGTAGCTAGGGAAGCGCAGGACTAGTAATGACACTTCTTAATACACTTATATTTGAACAAGTTCCTGTGGAAGTTTGTTTGATTTTTATTGTTTACAGTCGGCTATTCAAGACTCCAGTTTCCTACTATTGTGCTGCTAATATGGAAAACAAGAATGGACAACACTATCTCTTCTAGACCCTCGCCGTTGTACGACATAGATGGTAGAATATCGCAAATAGCATCCGACGTACCATCCTTGAACGTGTTCTAAATTTGCGATATAGGCCCCTAATCGTTTCACGATAGGGTTTAGGACTACCATGAATGCAAGCAATCAAACCTTGACACCTTTGAACGAACCGGGTCCGAGTACAGACCCGGACAACCCGGGGGAGACAAGGGCAAGTCAAGGGCATGAGACAGAGGAGAGAGCGGGGAGAGAAGTTGACGAAATTGTCCCGGAATCCGTGGAGTCCTCGGAGGCCGAGGAAGCGGGACCTGAAACAATCATGACTTCTGAAACAGACGAGGCTAACATTGAACCGGAATCAGAACCGGTAATATCGGCGGAAACAGTCACGGCCATTCCACCAAAACAAACAATCAGGACTATTATCAGTTCTAAATTTGCGATATGGCCTTAATTGTGTCCCAATTAAGGTTTAGAGCTAAAATGCACGAAAATGACGAAACCCGACCTTCTCTGCTTGACCCGGGTCCTGCGAGTGACCCGGACAACCCAGGGGAGACGGAAGACCAAATCTCCATGAATGGAGGAACAGGGAGTGGAGATGAGTTTGTTCCAGAAACCCCTGACTCGACCGAGGCAGAGAGAACGAGTCCAAGGAAGGAAGATGATGCGGAACAAGGAGTAGTACCAGAAGAACCGGTACTGGATTCGGTAATAAATACCGAATCCAAGATAAACACCGACATATCAGAAAATAAACCGGTATCTCAGGGTGACTTAAAGGAGGGTAGTAGTATCAAAATGACGACTGAACCTCAGAATCAGGGTGAAAAGGAAAAAAAATCCAGTGAAGAGCGGCTGAGCATCATTAGCTCACTAGACTCACGAGAGCCAAGTCAACTGGCATTAGCCCTCAAGACGGCACTATGCCAAGTGCGAACGAGGAAACCGAGGGTAAAAGCTTGGCTGGATTTGACACAGGAGTTATTCACGTCTATTTATGTGAAGGTACGAGGACCGACTTCACGCTTATCTGACGTAGTGAAACGGTTCCCGCAACTTGAATCAGCGGAAGTGGAAAGAGTACTGGACCTTTTCGAAATAATGGTAATTGATGAGCAGAAAGACTGGGAGCTGTGGCGTCAGCGTGTGGTAAGTTCGGCGGTGATAATTCAGAAAACAACTCAATCTTTCGAAAACATACTGTGGAAAGCAATTGGACAGGTGAAAGTATTGAAAGAACAACGGCTACCACCACCCCTCAAAGGATGGGCGAACAAGGTGACAGGGAAAACAACCACTATGGAGCAGGACGCGAAACTTGTGAGCAAAAATTTTTTGTTTAAGACATCGCTTTACACCCCGGATGAGATCACTCAGTTGAGAGCTGTATGCGAGCAAGAATATGGAAAATATGCGCCAATGCAAGTGCGGGAAGGTAGTGCAGAGGAGTGGAGAATCGTCCAAGGACTTGTTGAAGGGACAATCATTGCAAAGAAGTTACCTCAGTTTTTAAAGCGTATAATGAAAACAGAGGAACAAGTGAAGCTGGTACCCACTATCAGAGCACAGGTGGAAAAGTGTTTAGTCCTCGATTTGAGAGGTGAGAACATCATTAAGGAAGCTTTCCTGAGTACAAAAAGCATTCGAGAGAGCATCTCAACAGCAGCGACGACGAGAGGGACAGGAGGCCCGGAGCTCTGGCAAATGATAGCGCAGCTCAAAAGTATAAGTTATGACAGCAGCAAGCACGCATTGTACTTTCACTTCTTCACACGGGACATGGCCCGGAAATTTGATGGTATTACTGTTCCGTTCCATCGACACGATCATGTCCTCAAAAATTTACACCATCAAGCACCAGGAAAGAGTGGTTCGGCGTGGGAAAGGCAAAGGGAAAGTAATGGAGAAAGTTTCGAGCATAAATGATTCTATTCATGTGTGTTAAAGAATGTGACTAGATCAGTGGATTTATTGAAGCTCTCAAATTTTCTCAAAAAAGTTCTAGGAATGGAGTTTCAGCTGGACGATCTAGACAAAAGTGGACCCTTCTCTGATACATCAACGTTATGGGAATTCATTGTGGAGTCGGATGCCTGTCCGACGGCCTTACTGGATATCAAGCGTATCTATTGGGGACATACGATGATAATAATCGAACACCCAAGTATGCGGGGCAAGAAACAATGTTTACGGTGTGGTGAACTAGGTCATCCAATGCGGAAATGCGTAACTGCACTTTCTGACCTCCTGAAGAAGAATTGTATTCATGTGAAGCTAGAGGAGTTGAAATCTTACGAGGCGCCTACACAAACGTTTAGGAGTATGGAAGAATTAAGAGTGCAAGTGGATGCAGTTAGGGAGCGACAGCTGGCCGAAAAAGGAAAGGTTGATCAGTTAGAGAAATCAGAAACGACAGACGTTGAAAACCCAGGTGAACCAAAAGTGACCTGCGTCACTCCGTGTAAAACAACGGTACCAAGTGAAAGTCCGAAAGAAGACAAGCAGCCTGCAGTCCCTCAACGTGAGATGCAGCAACGGAAACAGTTACCAGACTGGATCACGGTAACAAAGAAGAAAAGTAGGCCTCAAAGCCGGGCACAGTCAGCAGAGGATGAGGAGGAAAAGGCGCCAATCCCTCAGGTGGCCTCAAGTTTACAACGTGACATACAACAATCACGTGAAAAGAAAGTTCACCCAATCAGCAACAAGCCATCGATTGGGCAAGGCAAGGATAGACAAGATAGCAACCCACAGATATCGAAAAAGCGTAAATCCAAGTTGGAAAAAGTGAAGGCTAAGGAAGAATATGAAGTAATTCTTCAGAAAAAGGCGAGCGCATTTCTAATGTTGGAAGGAAGGGCGAAGAACGTGATTACAGAAGTGATAGATGAAATTGAAAAAGTTGACGGGCCTATTACACGAATGGAACCATTGAATTGGGAGGATGATTGTCCGCAAGATTTAATGTCAGTATCAAAGTTATTTGACGCCTTGGGCATGCGAAAAGTCATGACCCCTCCAACTGGTAACTGTCAACTTTATGCAGTTTGTCAATCCTTAACGGGATCGGCAAAAATAATAGAAAACGATGGAGCATTGGAAAAAATGACTAAAGCCTTAAAGGAAGGCTGCCTAGCAAGAGCCTTGATGGACTTCGAGGACAAATTCTCTCATGAGGCAAGGAAATCGACCCTCAAGAAATTAGGTCGGACCAATTTGGATTTGTCATCCAAAGAATCGCGGAAGCAATTCCAACAGTATTTATTGGAATTTGCTGAAAGTAGTTCGAAAATTCACGACAATATCCCGCGCCAATCTTGGGGGAGCAACGACACGCTGATGTCGATAAGTACAATGCTACAACGAGATATCTACGTGCTCAGCCATCCGCCAAGTGCAAAGGTACCGGGTTTCAATTTGTTTACGCCAGAAACGCGGACGAAACGAGGAAAACGTATCAAATAAGTGGAGAATATCCAATAACGCTCAGTGTTTTCTACGAACGGATAAAATTTTTTATGAAAGATGTTACGGTACAAGATTATCATGGCAAACGACCGATCATACTCGAATACAGTGGTCAACATTACGCCGCGATATTAAGTGGTGAAAGACAGTGGCCAACGGAGGATGTTGACATGAATAAAAGTAGTGATGACAAAAATTACGATGATAAGGTGCACTACGGACAAGAAGGAGCACTGGAGTCGGATATTCGAGAGATATCGCAGGAGATAGTGGAAAGTGATGAAGGCATTGTAACTAAAAATGCAATTGTTCACCGTGGGACCCAGACGAGTGGGATGGTAAGATTGAGGACATTCTTCACCGGCTAAATGGGCCGACCATTCACCATGCCTTAAAATGTGAAATTGCCGACATTATCAGAACCAAGGATTCGAGGATGCGAGAATTGCTCCATTTCCTATCAGATACTGTTAGTAAATTGTCACTTCCGGAACAAGAAAGTCTACTAGAGGCTAACTTAGAGGACCCAGCAACGGCATCTTATTTCCTCCAAAAATATCAGATTTCGAAACCAATTCTCGAACAATGGTATCACAAAGTGTGGGCGGATAATCAACCGGAACAAGAAATATTACTTATATCCGATGGATCAACATCAGATTCGGACTATAAGCCATCAGATACAGGAGACAGCTCACAGGACACCTCGGACGCGGGAGGCGGTCATAGCCCCCTTTCAAAACGGCTGTGTCGTCGAGACCATAATGACGACAACACCAAATCAATGGAGATAGTACCAGTAGAACGTGAACTTATGGAAGAATTCATGAAATGTGAGAAGGAGGCTACATCAAACCCACTCTCGCTAAAAGACTTCAACATCACATGGCATAATTTATTCCTTCAATGGGAAGAACAAACGGGCGTGCCATTTCCATTGATCAGCTCCACGAAAACATTGTGGGTTAAGGCGGCCCAAAGAGAAGGCAATCGGCTATTACATTTATTGAAAGATGTTCCTGGGACTCACTATATCCTAGACAGTGTTCACTCAAGTGTATTGGTTGAATTAACGAAAAAGTGGAGAGAGCAATGCTGGCTGGAGGTGGTGGAAGCAGGCAAAAGGGAAGGTCTTCTGGACATACCTGGGCAATGGTTTACGGAATGGGAAGACCGCTATAAAGTAATGAAATCTCAAAGTCAAAAAATGGCGATAATTAATAGCTCCCAAGAATGGGCGCGGTTACGTAAAATCCAGTACGGCGGCAATACAATTTTCAAAACTGCTCGCACCGAGACATGTACTCCTTCTGGCGACTATGCTGTTAAGCGGGCATATATTTGCGGAGCAGTTAGCGGCGATGCTCGGGAATAATTATAACCCTACTGATACCATTTTATGCCTACTTCAGCGGCATATTAAGGTAATGTCTGAAAACCCTGATTACGAAGCAAAATTCACGGCGTTGGAATAAAGGGAACAGACAGCATGGAAAGACTTATATGAGTACATGAACTCAGAAGAAGCAATCCAGACAACGGTCAAGGAAAACATAGCCACAGAGGAATACGGTCAGCAGGACCCCAGCTGTTACTAAGGGCTCCGCAATCAATCATTCCTCTACCCATGAACATTTTGCCATGAACAACAGTGACATTTTTACGAAACATCGTCTTCTGAAAGACATGGAGTATACGCCGTCAAAACATATAAGTCGGGATGAACCAATGAATTTGACATCAATAATATTATCCCAAAATGTCAGGGGTTTTACGAAAAAAGATATCTCAAATTGGCTATATTCCTGGAAGAGAGGCGGATCGGAGTATCGGGCACAGATTATATTTCTCCAAGAAACGCACATAGCAACCACCACGGAACGTGACGAAGTAGCGAAACAATGGGCTTTGTTATGGGGACAGACTCATCAATCACAAAGGTTGTCTTATTGGAGTGTGCACCCCCAAGCAAGGAGGTGTAGCGATATTGATTGTGCCAGATATCGTAGACCAAATTCACCCATGTTATGAATTATGGTGGACGAACCGTGTAATTGCAGTCCAATGGAATGACTGCACATTGATTAATTTGTACGGGCCTTCTGGGGATGCAGTTGGTAGGGAATCATTTTTCAGCGACATCAAAAAAATGTTCCCCACTAAACCCTCGAACTGCATAATAGGAGGTGCTTTTAATTGCGTGGACACCCAATCTTAGATCGATTAGGGGGAAATCGATCGCATCGACCTGAGAGTAGTGCTCTCTCGAGACTGGTCGCGACCTGGCACTTGTGGGACGCGCGCCTTCTTATGACACCTGTTATAGATGAATTACAGCGTGACCCAACAGATCACTTTACGTATTGGCGAGGTAATCAAGCGAGCCGTATCGACCGCTTTTACGTATCGGATCACTGGAAAAGTTGGGTGGTTTGGGTAGCTGTGGAAGCTCCGTCAGTGTATTCTGACCATAACCAACTGTATCTATGCCTAAAAGACCCAAGTGTTTCAAGATTACAGTTGGCAAACAGACGAATGCCTTACCCTTTCCCGGGTTCTCGAGAAGACAAAACTCGAGATATGTTATTGTTAATGCAAACCCTGACAACTCAAATCTCAACTTTAACGTGGGATAATTCCATTGATGAGTGTCGAAACATAATCTACAATGTCAGACGGAAGGTGGCGAGACGAAGACGCAAGCGGGTGCGGCATCTGCAGCGAACGGCTCGGGATAACGCGACTCTTCGAAAACATATTGTTCAGGCTTTAGCAGATGACATGAGTAAGGAAAGGTCCTTCCGCAAGGGACTGCGTCTACACAGATCTGCAGCAGATGTTCGATGGTTATTCAAACGGACATATTTGGGAACGGGATCAGACAGTGACTAGAATACAAGCAACATCAGGTCCGGCATTCGAGACCTCACTCTCCATTCCAGATTGCAGCCACTTGGAGAAGTATTCTAAGCTGTAGTCACCGAGTCGTCAAAACCTCCACATTGATGAATGACATCTGTCAATTTATGAAAGTGCCAAGGGATAGAATGGTAACTGATACACAAAACATGATGTTAATGGAAGATATTCTCGAGGAAGATGTCGCATGGGCGATTAGAGGTATAGCCCGTAGAAAAGCAGCTGGATACGACGGATTGAGTAATGATTTCTATAAGGATTTTGCGGATATTCTCGTCGGACCATTAACAAAAAAAAATTTAATGAGATTCTAGCTGGAGCAACCCAACCTAAATCGTTCCTGAAGGCGGTAGTTATACCGTTAAGAAAAAAAGGCGACTCCAGTGACGCTCTTGACTATCGGCCAATCTCGTTGCTAACTACAGGATACAAATTATTTGCCAAAATCATGGCCCGTCGACCCCAGTCTTTCCTCGGACAGCTCATTGGAGATACCCAACAAGGGTTCGTAGCCGGTAGAAGAATGGATAAGGCGGTAATCATGATGCAGGCGACTTTTGAGACATATAAAGATCTGAGGAAGGAATCAGCGGCCCATAGTGCAGGGATCATGTTCCTAGACTTTAGCAAAGCTTATGACACGGTGGACCGGGAATACCTATTTACCGTACTCAGCTTTTTCGGGTTCTCGGATGGTTTCATTGATTTGTTGAACAGAATTCATGCTGGGACAACAGCAGAATTCATGGTAAATAATAGCTTTTCGACACCCTTAGAAGTGAGATCAGGCATCCGTCAGGGATGTCCGTTAGCCCCCCTACTTTTTATCATAGCAGCGGAACCACTGGCCTTGGCGTTATTACAGGAACAACAGTTAACAGGGGTAAGCCCCCTAAAATGTGATAGCTCGGTACAACATCGATTCTCAGCATTTGTGGATGACTCGACGATTTTCGTTCAACATGCGGAGCAAGCACCAGTAGCTTTAGCAATTGTGCGGAGATTCGGGGACCTATCAGGCCTGCATATCCAACCAGCCAAAAGTCATTTTCTCTTCCTAAATTCGGAATTTGTACCAAAAAGTGGTACACCTTACCGGTAATACCGGAAGGAGAAACCATTCGATATTTAGGTTATCATTTTGGATGGGCGAATCTACGCAGTATAAATTGGGCACTAAGAATTCAAGGCATCAAAAGACGTCTGGCAACAGCAACAGAATGTGGTACGGCATTTATGGAGAGAGTTCAACTATTTAATGTTATTGCGATCCCGTCTATGCTATTTACAGCTCGGATGTTTGATCCGTCCGGGGAAGTATTACAAGAATTAGTCCATATCCAGAAGGCATTTATATGGAGAAACAGCACCATCGCCGAGAAAGAACGGCATAAGATATCACCGACCTTACTCTTTACACCGCACGCTGCGGGAGGAGTAGGCTTACTATCGATACCCGTTGCTTTACAGGTCCAAAGATTAACATTGGCTCACCAATGGTTGATAGCTGCGAGAGACACCTACCAATGAGCGTGGTTAGACCTACACGGGATTGGCTCTGATTATTCAGCAGGACCATGGATGTCACCTAGAACAGGTTATAAAGTTTGTCAAGCAGGGAATCCTGTACGCGAAACCACAACCAGGACTATTGGACGAAGTCTATAGAATGGCTTGGACCGGACTCGGACCAGAACGAAAAGTTGCAGCGGTATACTCAAACAATTTTACCGAAGGTGATACGCGACATGGAAAATAGTCTGGCAGTGAAAAGTCAAGGATTATGCCACTCGGATGTTATCACTATAACGATTGATATTGATGAGTATCCTTATCACGACTTGCTCCCAGGCTCCATGCTTCCTTTCTGGGGAACATATCGGTGGAGCTCTAATCCGTGGATACAAGAGGTGCAAGCGACTGTACTTGTTCCACGGAAATATGAGCGAATCCCAATAATGTCTATCAGAGATTTAGGTATAATCAGACTAACGAAAACAATGTTTACGTGGCAGGTTACTGGAATAAGTGAAAAATCACATACTTGCGCCAAAATAGGACGATGGCTCTGTGCCATAATTCTAGCTTCACCGAGAGTGGAAATTGGTCAAACGCTTGGAGTCAGGCCACCAATCCAACTGGATAGAGGACCGGCCTGTCTACAATCTTTTGAGTGGTCACTTATGTCTCCTGGAAAAGTTAGAGGAGTGGCGAAGAACAGTGATGATTCATGCATACTTTCACAACAAGCGGATGGCATAATATGGAGAGTGATTTCGAGTACACTACAGGACACGGATGTCATCTCCTCAATTCAGGACGATTGCGTAGTATTAAAACCCCATCCGGATTTGCACCTGATAGGATGGTCAGTCGAAGATACGACGCCGATACGAAAGATATGGCATCAATTACGAAGAGGTTTCCGGAAATTGTATTTTCACGGGATAGCACTCCAATTACCAAAGGTGCTACAGAAGTAGAAGACCAAATGCACGACCAGTTCCTGGTGGACTGGCTTACAAGATGTGGAGTTGAATAAGGTATGGGAACATGATAATATGCTGACAAATTATCAGGTTTGGGTGCACTTCAGGGCGGTAACTATGCAGTTAAATACTTATCATATTCGGACAACCTCAGATCGACGTTGCGAACTGGATCAAACCTGCACATCCACTAGGACGGATATAGTCACATCCTCTGGAAATGTAAACGAGCGAAAGCTTTCTGGCGACGGCTGATCCAGCAATGGCGAGGAGTCATGCTAACAGATAGGGAGTTATCTCTATTCGAAACAGCGGTAGTGTCCCGAACGGCGCCCCCAATTGGATCAAGAATAAAGGAGGCAATGATGCATAAACATGGGTGGTACGATGAAACCTACACAGCGGTATTTCAAAGACTATGGAATGGCTTGTGCGGAATTGGTGTTGCGTGGCTCTGGCAGCTTCGGAACCAAACGATTTTTCAAGGCATACTGAGGGATGCGTTTGACCATCTAGAGACTATATGGAACAACTGCAAAATCCAAGTCGCAGCAGTAGCAGAATATGAGGCACGATCATACTCAACTCGGGAAGACGGTATCAGACTACGTATAAGTTCACAGTGCGTCTTCGAATATCTCCCAGCACCAGATATCCATTTCCCAAGTGTAGACCAAGATCAAGTGTATGTGCAACGTGAAAGTACCACACCCAACAAGACTGAGCCTAGATTACATTCTAGAATGCACATGTTTATAGTAGCTAATAGCTAAGACTAATTAGAACTACATTTTACTACTACAATCAGGACTATTGGTACAACCGGTTACTTCACCTGGTGTAAATAACACAAATCAGGTAGGAACCCAACCAGAACCAGAACAAAATCCAGTAAATCAAGTAAGTCACGGATCAGGATGGTGGGACAAGCTGAGTCTCAGGACCCCAATAATTTAGCCCAAGGCACTTCACACTGCGCTCACTCAAGCTTCCACTACCAGGTCAAGAACGCAGGCCTGGTTGGATATAACCCAGGAATTGTTTACAGCAATTTATGTGAAGGCGAAGGGCCCAGTGTCCAGGCTCTCAGATGTGGCGAAACGCCTACCTACCCTTAAGGCGTCGGAGACGGAACGGCTGCTTGATTTTTACGAACTTCTAGTGGTAGATGCAAAGAAGGACTGGACCGAATGGCGTAAAAAGGTGGTAGAATTAGCACTACTTGCTCAAAGGTCGCCGCAGTCTCTTGAGGGCATACTTTGGAGAGCGATAGGACAGGAGAAAGTTAAAAAGGCGGAGGTACTGCCAACGCCATTGCAAGGTTGGGCAAATAAGGTGGCAGGACCAGCGGCCAAGAACACGGAGGAGAACTGTTGAAAAAGACGTTCCTATTTAAAACTGAAGTTTACGCGCCAGAGGAGATTCTTCGGTTACGGGATGTATATGAGAAGCAGTATGGAAAATTTGCACCGATGAAGGTGCGGGAAGGCAGTGAGGATGAATGGCGGATTGTGCAAGGACTGGTAGAGGGAACGATAATTGCAAAGCAATTACCACAATTCTTGAAACGTATCATGAAAATTGACGAGCAAGTCCGACTAGTGCAGACGATCCGAGCACAAGTTGAAGGATGCTTGGTTATGAATCTAAAGGGCGAGAGTCCGATCAAGGAAGCCTTCTTGAGTACCAAGAGGATCCAAGAAAGCATTGCCACAGCAGCGGCCACACGAGGCTCCGGAAGTGGAGAATTATGGCGTATGGTGGCGCAAGTCAAGAATATTAGTTACGCTGGAGGAAAGCATGCACTATATTTTCACCTTTATACAAGGGAAATGGCAAAGAAGTTTGTGGATTTGATGGTACCATTCCATAGGTACGACCATCCCCTATACAATTTACATCATGAGGTGGCTTCTGCCGACGCATCAGCCTGGAAGAATCAACTCGATAGTAATGGGGAGAAGTATGCTCACAACGGGTTTTACTCGTGTGTACTGAAACATATCACGAGGTCGGTTGACCTACTAAATTTGTCGGGATTTCTGAAAAAGTTACTTGGAGTCGATTTTCAATTGGGCGACTTAGACAAGGGTGGACCTTTTTCTGATACGTCAACGGAATGGGAGTTAATTGTGGAGTCCGATGCTTGTCCAATAGCACATCTAGACGTACGACGTATCTATTGGGGCCACACCAAACTTATCATTGAACACCCCTCAATGCGTTGGCGCAAGCAGTGTTTATGATGCGGGGACATCGGACACCCAATGCGTAAGTGCGTCAAACCGCTAGCTGAATTGTTAAAATCGAATTGTATTGAAGTTAAATTGCAAGAATTGAAACAATTTGCGTCTCAAGACACAACCTTTCGAAGTATGGATGAACTCCGAGCACAGGTAGATGCGGTACGGGAAAGTCAAGAGCAGATGCAAACATCACAAGCAGACGTAGAAGAAAAAGGTGCCACAGTCACCAAGGATGACGGACAGAAGACAGTTCCATGTGTAACGTCAAGTAAACAGGACGACAGAGACGAGAAGCAGGACAACGAGTTACCTAAGGATGACACTCAATTTCGATCACGAAGTCAACCGGAATTGTCGGATTAGGTAACGGTAAAGCGGTACAAAGGAAGGGCGGGGGTAAGTCAGCAGGAGGATACGGTGAACGAGAATAAGAAGGAAAAACTACACCTTGAATCTAGTCTTCAAAGAGAGATCAATAGTTCAAATATGGATGGAGCCAGAACACCACGAAGTCAACTGGAACAACGAGTGTCAGTGGTCACAGTAGACACAAAGGAACAAGGAAGGAAGAAAAAAAAGGACCGCCACGCTCGGCAACTCGAGCGAGAGCAGAAAGCTATTATCCTTCAAAAGAAAGCTGCCACTTTACTGATGCAAGAGGGGGAGGTGAAAACTTCTCTTAATGAAGCTATTAAACAAGTGGAAACAGAGGAGGGACCAATTCAACTAGTGAAACCGCTAGTGGAAGACGAAGCAGCGAAAGTAAACTTGACTTCAATACCACAAGTAATTCAGGCCTTGGGGCTGATAACGACACCAACCCCATCGACGGGTAACTGTCAGGTGTATGTGGTGTGTCAAGCCTTAGCCTGTTCACAGAAGCTCCGAGACAATGTGGAATTACTGGAATCAATGTCAAAGAAACTAAAGGAAGGCTGTATAATCAGGGCGCTCTTAGATTTCGATTTGAAATTTCCCCCCGGAACGAGGAAACCTACGTTGATGGAACTGTGACGTGTGCATAATACAATAACGCCTTAGGAGTCTCGGAAACTATTCCAGGAATACCTTCTAGAGTTCGCTGAAAGTAGCTCGAAGATTGATGAAAATATTCCAAGGACTAAATGGGGAAGCACGGACACTTTGAAATCCTTGAGCACGCTGCTTCAACGAGAGATATATGTATTGAGTCACCCACCCGGGATGACAGTTCCCGGATTATCACATCTAGTACCTGAAACCAGGTCAGTACGGGGAAAAACTTTTCAAATGAGCGGCGAATACCCGATGACAGTAGGTATATTCTATGAGAAGATGCGTGCATTCCTCAATGCAGAAACGATGGAATATCAGGACGAACAACGACCGTTGATTTTAGTATATAGTGGACAACACTATTCAGCTATCCTCAATGGGAAACGATGCAAATACTCAGAGGATACACCTATGGAGGATAACAGTGATGAGGAAGAATTTGTTGACGACAGACCTAGTGATACCATCATGGACCAAGATTGGGTGAATGGAGACAGAGGGCAAGACGTGCCTTCCCAACAGGATTAGATATAAGAATGTTGGATCAAACTCGCCAGCTTCTTTCCAGGAATTAGCACTCAGTCCGGATGGATCCATTACCAGTTATGGTAATCAATTACCCTGGGATCCAGAGGATTGGGACGGTAATTATGCCGATCTCTTAAGACGATTAGCTGGACCTACTATTCACCATGGTCTGAAGTGTGAGATCACTCAGATAATAATGTCGAAAGATCCCCGGATGACCGAATTGTTGCACTTTTTATCGGATACAGTAATGAAGTTATCCTTATCGGAACAACAGCGTTTAATCCAAGACGACTTATCCGACCAGGATACTTGCACGAAATTGCAACAGGAATATCAAATTTCAAAACCGATACTTCAACAATGGTATGAACGTGTGTGGTGGGACCATACAGCGGAACAAGCACAATTACGGCTTTCAGATAGTGCAACTTCAGACTCTGAATATAAGGAATCTGATCATCTAGAGAGTTCGCAGGATACAAATCCATCCGACACACGTGATACCCCAATGTCGAAACGAATCTGTCGTAGAGACAACAACGAAGCGGAGGCAGAATCAATGGAGATAGTACCGGTACAAAGGGAATTATTCGATGAAATGATGAAATGAGATTCAGAACCTAATATCATGACTATGACACTGGACGAGTTCAAGATGGCATGGAATCAATTATTGTTACATTGGGAGGAACAAACAGGGATTCCATTCCCTGTACTTAGTTCAACAAAGACGCTCTGGCTGAAAGCCGCAAGGCTGGAAGCTAACAGATTACTTCACTTACTGAAGGTGGTACCAGGATCTTACTACATATTGGATAGTGTTCACGGAAGAGTTTTGGTGGAACTTACTAAAACAAGGCGGGAACAATGTTGGATTGCAGTAGTAGAGGCCGGCAAAAGGGAAGGTCTGTTGGATATCTCAGGAGAGTGGTTTTCAGAATGGGAAAAAAGATTCAACGTAATGCAAACTTCAGCACAAAAACTCGCGATTATGAAAAGCTCCCAGGAATGAGAGCGGCTCAGGAAGATTCAATTCGGGGGAAATGCAGTGTTAAAGTTATTAGCACCTAGACAAATGTCGATTCTAGCGAACATGCTTCTCAGCGCGCATCTTTTCGCGGAACAGATTGCTGCTCTATTAGAAGGAAATTATCAGTCGGCAGACACAATTTTGTGTCTCTTACAGCGACATTTTCACTTAGTGGATACGAACACAGATTATGCAGCTCAAATGAATGAGATAACAAATGGAGTGACAGGGGCTTGGAAGCATATGTTCACGTTCATGCACTCAGAGGGTATCATCCAATTAGTGGGGAACACGGTAGTTCCAGCTATTGAATCAGACCAAGAAGGTCGGCGTCGATACTAAGGGCACCGCAGTAGGGCAGACATCATTTTCGACATAATATAACATGAAAACTTTAGACATCTTTACGACACATCGACTAATGAGAGATTTAGAGTTTAAGCCGTTATCGGGAACGGAATCATCCAAGTCAAATAAGCTGACAAGCGTTTTCCTCAGCCAAAATGTCAGGGGATTTGCAAAAAAAAGACATGGATGCCTGGTTTAATGCATGGAGATGGGGCAATTCGAGTAATGTGGCACACATCATTTTGCTTCAAGAAACACACATAGCGTCTTCAGAGGACAAGGAGGAAGTATCAAGAAAGTTGGCGTCTCTTTGGGGAAATCAAGGCCGAAATAAGACACTTTCCTACTGGAGCATACATAACACGAAACAAGGAGGTGTTGCAATATTGGTAACCCCGGCGGTGGCGGACCAAGTGGCTCCGTGGAAACAAAAGTTATGGACAAATAAATTTCTAGTGGTCAAGTGGAATGATGCGGTAGTGATCAACGTTTACGGTCCGTCCAGTGATTTTAAAAGTCGAGAAATTTTTTTTGGAGCTCTAAGGACTATTTTCGAACGAAAACCTAAGAATGTGTTCTGGGAGGAGACTTTAATTGTGTGGATTCACCGGCTTTAGATCGACTTGGTGGTACGCGTATAATGCGGCCAGAGAGCAAGGCTTTGGCGAGACTTTTACACGAGTGGGGATTATGGGATGCTCGGATTTTAATGATGCCCGCCATTGATGAGATTGCCATAGACCCATCGGATCATTATACATACTGGCGAGGGAACCAAGCCAGTCGGATTGATCGATTTTACGTCTCGGATAATTGGAAAAGTTGGGTCATCTGGGTGGCAGTAGAAGCACCACCGGTTTTCTCAGACCATAACCAGGTGTATTTAAGTTTAAAAGATCCAAGTGCATCACGGACGCATATGACGAATAGGCGCATGCCTTACCCGTTTCCTGGATCAAATAAGGATCAAATACATTCACTTTTACGGGATAGAATTACTAGGTACAACAGTCAAACTAATGATGAACCCAGTTGGGATACCCGAATGGATATGTGCCGAGACATAATTTTTCAAATTAGGAAGAAAGTGGCAAGACGGAGGAGACGACGTCTGCATCATCTTCAACGAATGGTTCGAGACAATGCTAAATCCAGGCGACATTTAGTTTCAGCATTATCTCGTGTCTTAGATAAAGAACGTTCGTTTCGACGGGGTTTTCGGCTACATAGATCCTCGTCTGATGTCCGTTGGTTGTTCAAACGGGCCTCCGTGTGGGAACGTGACCAAACAGTCACCAAAATTTACGCGATTTCGGGCCCTCCATTCCCAGCCTCTTTATCCATACCGGATAAATTCGCAGCCATCTGGCGCCCTATCATGGGGTGTAGCCACCGTACAATTCCAAGTGATAAATTACGTGACGGAATAGCACAGTTTATGACAATCCCAAATCATCGCAAGGTTACCATAGCTCAAAATTCAGCCTTCTAGCGCAAATACAGGAGGACGATGTACAATGGGCAATCAAATGCCTAGACCGACGAAAGGCAGCCGGTCAGGACGGGTTAGGAAATGATTTTTATAAAGACTTTGGGGACGTTTTACTGGAACCCTTGACAAGGCTTTTTAATTCGATACTGGAGGGAGGTCTACCACCTAGATCCTTTTTAACGGCAGTAGTGATTCCATTACGGAAGAAGGGTGACTCAAATAACGCCCTTGATTACCGGCCAATTTCGCTGCTGACAACCGGCTACAAATTGTTCGCAAAAATATTAGCCCGACGTTTACAGGTTTTCCTAGGACAATTGATTGGGGACACTCAGCAGGGATTTGTCTCTGATCGTCGCATGGATGAAGCAGTCATAATGATGAAAACAACATTTAAAACATATAGAAGAAAACAGAGAGAATCTGCAGCCAAGAGTGCCGGGATTTTATTTTTGGACTTCAGTAAAGCTTATGACACTGTGGATCGAAAATATTTACTGCGCGTCTTACATGCCTTTGGTTTTTCAGATCGATTTGTGGATTTAATGGATCGAATCCATGCCGGAACTACGGCGGAATTTCTGGTTAATAATCAATTTTCGGATCCGCTCCAAGTCAAATCAGGGATTCGACAGGGGTGTCCCTTGGCGCCCCTGCTGTTTATCTTAGCTGTTGAACCACTGGCGTTAGCCTTGCTTCAAGAAAATAGGATTACGGGGATTCAACCACTTCATCAGGATAGGTCCACTCAGCATCGTTTTTCTGCGTTCGTCGATGATTCCACGATTTTTGTCCAACACGCAGAACAAGTACCTATAGCTCTGGAAGTTGTTCGCCGTTTCGGAGATCTTTCGGGTCTACAGGTACAGCCGGCTAAAAGAAAATCTGTCTTCCTAAACACAAATTTTGTACCAGAAAAGTGGTACAAGATACCGGTTTTACCGGAAGGGGAAACAATTCGGTATCTCGGTTATTTCTTTGGGTGGACTACATTACAAACGGTAAATTGGGCATTACGGATCAGAAATGTACAGAGGAGATTGGCAACGGAATGCGGAACGGCGTTTATGGAACGGGTCCAATTGTTTAATGTTATTGCGATACCATCCATTCTATTCACAGCGCGAATGTTTGAACCCACAGCAGAGGTGATGCGGGAGCTGGTCAACATTCAGAAAGCATTTTAATGGCGTAACAGCACTACGAGTGAAGGCGGCAGACATAAGATATCGCCCACGTTACTTTTCACACCTTATGCGGCAGGGGGAGTGGGACTGATATCTATACCAGTGGCTATAAAGATACAACGTTTAAAGCTAGCCTGTCAGTGGCTCATTGCAGCGAGAGACAGTTATCAGCAGGCGTGGTTGGATCTAGCAGGAATTGGGGCTGATATCAATTCGGGTCAGTTACTAACACCTGTGAAAGGTTATAAAGTCTGTAAAGCAGGCGCAATTGTGGAGCCAGGTGCGATACCGACAGTAGCGAGAGAAGTGATGAAATGGCTGGGGCCAAAAAAGGGCGACTTGGAGAAGTTAGAAGGTTATTCTCGAGAAGAGTTACCGCGGGCAATAACATCAATGGAACTGAGACTCGGGATGAAAGGGTTGGCTTTAAAACCAAAGGATAAGTTCACGATCCATGTCGACATAGACACATGCCAATTCCATGACCTACTTCCCACCTCAATCATCCCATTTTGGGGGACATATGGTTGGGATTCAAACCCATGGATACGGGAGAAGAAGGCACCGATGCTATCGGCCAAGAAATATTATCGTATTCCAACGGTATCCATCAGTGATTTGAGAATTTTACGACTAACGAAGAATACCTTTATGTGGCAGGTGCAAGTGATAGATGGGAATTCCCATACTTGTGCCAAATAGGTCGCTGGTTATGCTCGATTATTATCGCGTCCCCTAGAGTGGAGATAGGTCATTATCTGAGAGAACGGCCTCCGATTCGTTTCTGCAGAGGATCAGCATGTTTGGAGATGTTTACGTGGAAAGTTGAAGCACCAGGCAAAATACGAGGACACGGTCGGAGTAAAGAAGTCACTGTGCTCTTAGCGCAGAAAGCAGATGGGATTATATGGGAAATTCTATCCAGTGACATGGAGATCACAGACGAGAATGAACAGATTGTGGGAAAGTGTGTAGTTTTCCATCCGCACCCAGATATTCATATTATCGGCTGGATTATGGAGAACACCACACCAATAAGAAAGATATGGTCAAATTTTCGGCGGTCATTTCGGAAACTTTACTTTCATGGAGCGGCGTCACAATTGAAACCAATTTTAGCGAAGTGGAAGAATCACGGTGTTTCGAGCAGTTGGTGGAATGATATCCAAGATGTTGACCCCAATCAAGTATGGGAACACAATAATTTGCTGACGAATTATCAAGTTTGGGTGCAATATCGAGTAACCACTATGCAATTGAACACCTTCTACGCCCGAAGCCACGCAGATAGGCGATGAGTCTTAGATATAGGCTGTACGAGTCTCCGCACAGACACATATCATATCCTGTGGGAGTGCCCGCGAGCTCAAGCCTTTTGGAGACGAGTATTGCAACACTGGCGTGGAAAAACGATCACTGATTCACGCTTGGAGGGGTTTCAAATTGTGACTAGGTGCGCCCCACCGGTAGGTATTGGGATAAAGAAGGCGATGATGAGGCAGTATGGATGGTATGATGATACCTATACCGAAGTTTTCTGTCGATTATGGAAGGGTATTCGTGGAATTGGGATGGCGTGGCTATAGCAATTGCGAAATCAAACCATTTTCCATGGAATAGTGAAAGAGGCGCATGAACATTTGGAATTTGTATGGAATCAAGTCCGAGCTCAAGTTGAAGCAGTAGCTGAATATGAATCCAAGGTTTATGCGTTACGAGAAGAGGGGATCCGAATGAAAATCAGTTCACAATGCATCTTCACCCAGTTACCAGCACCGGACCCAGATTATAGTAACAATTCCCAGGACCCCAGTTATCTGTCCAGAACGGGTAGCTTATCCGTCAAGCCTGAGCCTAGACTGCATTCTAGATTAGCCATGTTTATAGTAGCTAATAGTTAAGACTAATTAGACTACATTTTACTACTACTAATTTAATACACTTTTTTTTGAAATTCGTTGTTCATAGTAGACAGTCGAACGTAGGCCAGTAGGTGATTTTAGCTTGATGTTAATAGAAATAATGCAAGATTGTAGTTAACAATGCAATGTATATTGAGAGGTGTTTATCGCCAACCTATTTGATACCTTCTACTGATCTTAATCCTATTCTTGACTTGCATAACCAACCCGCCATCCCAGGAAACATGCGACTTCAACTTCGACTTTGTGTGTTGCTATTTCTAAAGTTCACATTGCAAAAAATAGAAATTTGGTGTTCAAAACCGAAATCACTGTGTACCAGTTCTGTACCACTTTCGTTTTGTGTAAAGTACCAAAATACCTTAAACGTTATTGTTGTGCGAAACCCGAAATTTCTAACACTCCTTCTCAGTGTGAATTTTACATTAGTCCAATTCCATTTCGCAATTTTGCGAGCTTCGAGTAAGGTAAGGCTTTCGTCAGGATTTCTGCCATCATGTCATCCGTAGCACAATATTGTGTCTTGATTTCGCCATTTTTCATTTTTGACATCATGAATTTCAATCGGATGTCAATATGTTTCAACTTTGAGAATCCATCGTTTTCGTTCATCACTTTGATTGCTGACTGATTATCCATGTGGATTAACATTGGTCTTTTCACTTGTGTTCCAATTTCTTGTAGGATTTCCCGACATCCAAGCATCTCCACTTCGACTTTTGACGCCGCGTAATACTCGGCCTCCATGGTCGATAAGGAAATGCCGCCTTGCTTTTTGCACAGCCAGTTGATTATCATCCCGTTTAGCTGGATTATGCCCCCGGTCGTTGATTTTCTATCATCTTTAGAGCCGGCTTAATCGGCGTCGCTGTATCCTTCAAATTTGGTGCGTGGTCTTGCTTTTATAGTCTTCAAAACCCATGTGAAGCTTTAACTCTTTGGTGCCTTTCAGATATCTGAGGACGCGTTTTGCCAAGTTCCAGTCAACCATTATTGGTGCGTGAGTTCTTCGGGTGGCCTTGTGCACCGCGAAAGATATATCCGGCCGCGTGCAGCGAGAGATCCAAAGTAAAGCACCGACCAAGGATTGAAACTTTTTTATCGAAGGCATCTCACCTGTTGTTGTTTTTTCCAAAAAATTGTGATTTTCCAGGTTCAGGTCTTCGTATTCGCTGTTGATCGGTGTCTTCACTGGGTTCGCATCCTCAAGGTTGTATTCTCGAAGCATGTTTCCAATCATGACCTCTTGATCTAACGTGTATCCGCTGTTTTGATCGTATGTGATTCTCATTCCTAAGAATTTTGAAAATTTTCACAAGTTTTTGATCTCGAGCACTTCCAAGTCGTTGAAAAAATCGTCCACAAGCTCCTCCTGCGCTCCAGTCACTAGTAGGTCGTCGACGTAGACTTCTACGATAGTGATAGCATCGTTAATTGTCTTGAAATACAAGCACATATCTGTAATACTTTGTTTGAAGCCTGATTGCAGTAACTTTCCATGCAAAAGTTGATTCCATAGTCGACCTGCTTGTTTTAATCCATAGAGAGTTTTTCATAGTTTCAACACCATTTTATCTTCGTTGATGTCTTCGCCAAAACCTTTGCCCTTTAGATTCATGCCTTGTGGTATGTGTAGGTATATTTCATGTTCCGTTTCCAGTGCCTTCACGTAAGCATTTGGAATGTCGCCGTGTTTCGCGCAGACACCCAAAGTTTTCGACAACGCTAGAATTAACTTGACTGTTCCAAGCTCCATCACCGCTGCGAAGGTTAAATTGTAGCCGATGCCAAGTCTTTGTTCCTTTCCACAGGCCACAAGTCGCGCTTTATAACGATCGATATCTCCATTTTCATCGGTTTTTGTCTTGAACACCCATTTGGTGTGCAGCGGACAGCAATCTTTAGGTTTTTCTTCGATCGTCCATACTTGGTTGCGTTCGAGCACTGCTATTTCTTCATCTATTGCCTTCACCCATTTCTCCATGTTTCCGCTCTTCATCGTTTGCCCGAAACGTTTTGGATCCACTTCAGAAATAAAGTTCACTGTGTCAAATGTTTAATCACATGTTTGAGTCGTGTTTCTTTGGTCCGCACTCTGATCACCAATATCTTCACTCGACGCTTTCTCCTTCTGCGCTTTAGCCTTCTTCTCGTTTGAAGCCTTTCTCTTTGCCACGTCTTCTTCTTCTGCTTTCCATTTTTGTTTTCTGCATTTTTCGCTGTAATTTTTTGATTTTCCGCTCCTTCTGCTTCCAGGTCACGTCGTACTTGTCTGTTTTGCGCTTCATTTAAAGTGTCTATATTCTTGATGTGCTGCGTTGCAACCACCTTTCGTTCGTCCTTTAGGTATACTTTATACCCCTTCACCTCTTCGCTTTTGCCGACAATTATGCCAATTTGAGCGCGATGCGCGAGCGAATTTTTTCCGGGATTCCAGTAAACCGTACAGGGTGAACCGAAAGCCACAATTTCTCCAAGGTTTGGTTTCTTTCCAGTCAAAACTTCATAGGGCGTCATGCTTCTTGAGTTTGCTTTCGTAGGGCTTCTGTTGACGATGTATGCGGCATATTGAACCGTGTCGCCCCAAAACGAAAGATTTCGTCCGCACGAGAAAACCATACATCTTGCCATGTTCATTATCGTTCTATGCATTCGTTCAGCTTTTCCGTTACTCCACTGATTGTTTGCTTCGCTTATCTGTCTTATCACACCAGTTTGTTTGCAAAACAGGTCCAGGTTCTTGTATTCGAGTCCTCCATCTGTTTTTAGTAGATGCACCTTGCAGTTGAACTGACGCTCGCAAAACGCCAGGAAATGTTCGAAAATTTTTGCCGCCGCGTCTTTGGTCTTCGCCAAAAATACTCGTACATAGTTAAATTTGAAATCGATATAAAGTTGATCAGGTATCGATTTCCGAATCTATCTTTTGGTGTTATTGGCCCTTTCAAGTCAGAGCAAATGACACCCCCAATGCGATCCGTTGGCCAATTCAAACCACTGTCTTGCTTGGACTTTGCCTTTTTTGTTTGCTTACCTTGTGCGCAGGTTAAGCAAGCCATTCTTTTAGTGTCGGTAAGTTTTATTCCAAAACTTTCGTCTTTCGCCATGTTTTCAATTGCATCGAAACTTAGATGCCCTAGGCGAGCGTGGAAGTGCATAAGCGTGCCTTCTTGAAGGGTTTGCTCTTGGTTGTTCTCTTTATCTTGGAGGATCGCCATCACTTGGTCTCCACTGAAACTTTGTAACCTTTCCACTTTTACATCCACCGTGAGTACTCGGTTTGTTTTTTCAACTGAAAAAAATCCTTTTCCGGACTTTTGGTGCACCATCACTCGTTTTCCGTTTATATAGTCCAGGTGACATCCTTTGTCCTCTAGGAGTCCGTACGACAGAATGGTTTTTGCTAAATTTTCCACGGAGTAAACATTCTCTAGTCGAATAACATTTTGCTTGTCATTAAGGTAAGTGGTGATTTTCACCCACCCCTTTTCGGTGACATTCAACTTCATTCCGTCTGCTTAATAGCATGTCCCTTGAACATCTTCGGCTTCCTGTAGGTACGAAAGGTTGTTTACCAAGTGCATGCTTGATCCACTATCCAGAATCCACCTTGTATCATTGCTGTCTTTACTTTCGGTAATGCTTAAGGTGAAGTCCACTTGCTTCGAAACTTTGCTTCGACATTTGTCTTCGGTGTGCCCTATCTTCTTGCAATTTTTGCATTTTTTGACCTTGGGTTTTTGCTCCACGCAGTTGATAGTTTCACTTTGACGAATTTTTCCTTGTTGTCCGTCGTTTTCAATTGCTTGAGCAAATTGGCATAGCTCTTCTGCTTGACGAAGATAGTCTTGTCTTGAATGGTTGTATCTGGATAGTAGAATTGTTTTCAGTTCACTGGAAGCATAGTGAACTATGTTTTCGAGCACCAGCGGCTCACTTCCACCAGCAGCTTCTGTAATTGCCACAAGGTACAGGTAATGTTCATTTCATGTCCTCTTCGGATGTTTTCTTGCCGTGAAAAGTTTCATCGACTGAGCCGGTGTTATGGTTGTATGAAATGCCGATAACATTCGATTCATGACGTGAAACAAGCTTTGTGATTCGTTCCACCATGAATCGTCTTGGCGATTATAATAGCTTTCAGCCGTACCGCTTAGGTAATGGCTGAGTAGGTCCACCTTGAAATCTTCGCCCCAGCGATATCCGCACGCAGATTCTGCAATGGCAACTTGACGTATAAATCTTGTGCCCCATTGTTTGAAACCGGCACCAAGACCCCTGTATACCTCTTTGCCGTCAAAGGTTCGAATCGAAAACTTGCATTCGCGTGCTGACGGGGTTTTAAAGATCGGTTGCAGATTCGGTTGCGGGTGTAAATTCGGTTGCATGTTTGGTTGCGGGTGAATGTTTGGCTGTGGGTGCAGATTTGGTTGTTGATGCAAGTTTGGTTCCGGTTTTGGTTGATGCAGATTTTGATAGTTTAATCCTCCAAAACCGGCTGCATGATCTTGAAAGTGATCCGCCAAATCTGGTTTCTTTTCAGGTGTACCATCTAAAGATGCCATTCGCATCTTCGTTCCCAATCGCATGGAATTGTTGAAACCAAAACTATCCATGTCAGGTTGTCTCCGACTCGATTCGAGTCGGTCAAGTCTGTCAATTACGCCTTTCAGCATGTCTACCAGTCGGGCACCTTGATCTCCCATCGTGGTAGGCTTCTCCTCTTCATAATCTTCACCGAAATTATCATCTTGACCCTTTGGGCTCATAACCTGTTGAAATTCGTTGTTCATAGTAGACAGTCGAAACGTAGGCCAGTATGTGATTTTAGCTCGATGTTGATATTCGAAGAAGTAGTGCAAGGTTGATTTAATCAATGCAATGTATATTGAGAAGTGTTTATCGCCAACCTATTCGATACCTTCTACTGCTCTTAATCCTATTCCTGACTTGCATAACCAACCCGCCATCCCAGGAAACTCATGCGACTTCAACTTCGACTTTGTGTGTTTCTATTTCTAAAGTTCACACTGCAAAAAATAGAAATTTGGTGTTCAAACCGAAACCACTTTTTACTAGTTTTGTACCACTTTCGTTGGTGTAAAGTACCAAAATACCTTAAACGCTATTTTTGTGCGAAACCTGAAATTTCTAACACTCCTTCTCAGTGTGAATGTTCCAATTCTATTGCGCAATTTTGCGAGCTTCGGGTAAGGTGAGGCTTTTGTCAGGATGTCTGCCATCATGTCGTCCGTAGCACAATATTCTGCCTTGATTTCGCCATTTTTCATTTTTGACATCATGAATTTCAATCGGATGTCAATATGTTTCAATTTTGAAAATCCATCGTTTTCGTTCATCACTTTGATTGCCGACTGATTATCCATGTGGATTAACATTGGTCTTTCCACTTGTGTTCCAAATTTCTTGTAGGATTTCCCGACAACCAAGAATCTCTACTTTGACTTTCGACGCTGCGTAATACTCGGTCTCCATGGTCAATAAGGAAACGCCTCCTTGCTTTTTGCACAGCCAGTTGATTATCATCCCGTTTAGCTGGATTATGCCGCCGGTCGTCGATTTTCTATCGCCTTTAGAGCCAGCGTAATCGGCGTCGCTGTATCCTTCAATGTGATGCGTGGTCTTGCTTTTGTCGTCTTCATATCCCATGGATATCTGAGGACGCGTTTCGCCAAGTTCCAGTCAACCATTGTTGGAGCGTGAGTTCTTCGCGTGGCCTTGTGCACCGCGAAAGAGATGTCCGGCCGTGTGCAACGAGAGATCCAAAGTAAAGCACCAACCATTGAAACTTTTTATCGAAGGCATCTCAC
>MIQA02007789.1:0-11914 GCA_001887855.2 Sclerospora graminicola | reverse complement strand
TATTATTAAAATCATTGCTGTAATCAATGTTATATTATGAAGAATATTACTTGGCCTGAATAATATCGGCACCATGTATCATGTTTCGCAAATGCATAAACACAGGCCGTGCTAACGGTTTGGTGAATATATCTGCTGTCATGTCTTTTGTGCTGCAGTACTTTAACTCAATGACTTTTTGATCTTTTTTCTCTTGTACGAAGTGGTATCGGACGTCAATGTGTTTGGATCGTCCATGAAGCTCAGGGTTGTTGGCTACCTTTATGCAGCTTTGGTTATCTTCCCAGACAACAACTGGCCCAGCTTGTTGGAAACCCATCTCAGCGAGCAGATGCTTGAGAAATAATACCTCTTGCACACAGTGACAGAGTGCTATGTACTCTGCTTCCGTATTTGAAAGCACTACGGTGTGATTGTGGCGTGACAACCATGAGAGTGGACTATTGCTGAACATCGTAAGATATCCACCGACGGACCGGCGTGTGTCTGCGCAGTTTGCGTAGTCTGCATCTGAGTAGGCACTTAAGAAGTTATTGTTTCGTAAGAGGTGTATATTTTGGCGCCCTCCGAGGACAATACCATACGATGAGGTTCCTTTTAAAATATTTTAGGCCTCTTTTCACAGCTTCCCAGTGTGTTGCTCCAGGATTCGAGCAGTATTGACTGACTTCACGAAGGAAGTTAGCAAGATCTGGTCGTGTGCCCATCATTAGATACATAAAGCTACCAACGGCCTCCCTTTACGGGCCTTTGGGCATCTTTTCGACGTCTTGTGGTGTTTTAGGTTCCATGCTTTTGCTCAGTTTCACACTTGGGTCAAGTGGTATCCCAACCGGATTAGAATCGGCATGATTGAAGCGTTCTAGGATATATTGTGCATATTTTACCTGATACAACCTGATAGTTCGAGTACTTCGATTTCGAACTATAGACCAGCCAAGCGGAAACGCAGCCTCCCCCAAATCTGACATCTTAAAGCTGGTGTGGAGGGCAGATTTGATGTGCTTGATGGTCTTAGGCTTTGAAGCCATGATGACAAGGTCATCAACATAGACGGCAATATAGCACAGGTCACCATCAAAGAAGCCGATAAAGCACACGGATCTTTGATGAGGCGTTTAAACTTCATGCCAGCAAGGAAATCACATAGGGTATCATACCAGACACGGGGAGCTTGCTTGAGTCCATATAGACTCTTCTTTAGATTGTAGACCTGATGTTCCTTCCCGGGAACTACATACCCTTCGGGTTGTCTCATGTATATGTCCTCTTCAAGAGTACCATCGAGGAAAGCCGTTTTAACATCCATTTGATGGATATCCTTGTCTGTCATTGCGCCAATTGTGAGGAGGAGACGGAGAACTTCCATCCGTATGACAGGCGAAAAGACTTCATTGTAGTCAATGCCATATTCTTGCATATAGCCGCGAATGACTAGGCGGGCTCTATCGCGCTCAACTTCACCATTGCTTTTGTATTTGATGGCTCATACCCATCGACAACGAAGAACTTTGCGATCAGAAGGAGGAGGAACGAGGGTCCATGTATTATTTTCTATTAAAACATTGTATTCTGAATCTGCTGCAGTTTGCCATGGTTCCCTTTCGGGCGAACGCATAGCTTCTTTGAATGTTTGAGGCACAGATATGTGGCGTGAAGCTAAAAGTGCGTGAATCTGACCAATACGGTCATGAATATCTACAACATCCTTTTCAGAGTTGAGTAGTTGTTCCTTTATTTCATCAGGATAAGGAGTAGTAGCACTCGTAGGTGTAGTACGGCGTCGCTTCTGTCGTGGACCGTCACGTCCAACTGACAAACGCCTAGATTGAGCCTGGAACACATATTCCACTACAGGAGTAGTTTGCTGGTCAGGCTCAAGAGGTGGTAACTCTAGGTTAGACAAGAAACTGTCTAAAGGCGGCGCACAAGATATGTCAGGCAGTGATGGAGTTTCGAGAGGCCCCATGGGTACAGACACGCTTGGTGGCACCAGCTTAGGTTCTGTTTGGGCTGTAGCTTTCAGAAAAGCTAGGTTCGGAAAAATATGTTCTCTAAACACAACATTGCGACTGTACACGATCGTGTTTTCATGGAGGTTTAAGAGTTTAAAACCCTTTTTATTCATGGCTCGACCGATGTACATGCAGCGGACAGCGCGGGGTTCGAGTTTATTAGTATCCTGAATATGAACCCATGCTTCGCAACCAAAAACTTTGAACCGGTCGGTATTGGGTCTGCGGTTCGCCCAGGGTTCAGTAGGGGATAGTCCCATGGTGGTTGCAGTTTATGACATCATTAGCATGACGAGCTGCCTCACCCCAGAGTTCATTGCCGAGCTTCCCATCGATCAGGAAAACTCGAAGATGCTCTTGCAGAGTGCGGTTCCGTCGTTCTGCAACCCCTTTTGGGCAGGTGTATAAGCCATGGTGAAACGCATCTTGGTACCATATTTGGCATTGATGGTACGACCAAGTTTCTCATACTCCTTTGCATTATCTGCTTGTAAGGCCTGGACCTCAGGGTCATACTTTTTGTCTCGATATTCAAGAACACTAATATCGTCGCGAAAGAGTACAACGGCCTCCCTACGGAACTGCTCATAACATTCATAGAGTTGAGAACGCTTCATAATGACATATATGTACCCAAAGCGGGAGTAGTCGTCAATAAAGGTAAGAAAGTAACGGTATCCAGAGAGTGTTTTCTGGGAAACGGACCACATATATCTGAATGAACACGTTGTAATGGATAAGTAGATTGTACAACAGGGTGTTTATTAAAAGATGTCTTATGAGACTTAGCATATGCACAAGCTGAGCAAAACAACTCCCCCCGGAAATCGGAGTCCGTCAGGCGTATACCTGGAATCTCATCACGCTTAAACACCTCCTGTAACAAGCGGAAGTTAATATGACCCATGCGTTTTTGAGCAAGAAGAACATTAGAAATCTTACCTGAGTGTGCCATAGCAGCAACAACACGTTGGGAGGAAGGCAGCGCAGTAAACTGGTAGAGTCCTGTTGCAGGGTCCAGTTTCGCAATCACCTTAAAATGGTGCGCATGATAAATGTTGCACCGCGTTCTCTCAAACGAAAGTTTAAAGTCATCTTTCACAGCTTTTGCCACGGAGAGAAGATTAAACCGAAGTTCAGGCGCAAAAAGCACATCGTCAATTTTGACTAAGCGCATGGTGCCATTGGAATCGGCAACCGAAAAAGAGATGGTACCGACACCTCGGATCAGGATTTTGTTTCCACCACCGACAGTAATATCGCCACTGGCGACTTTAATGTCAGTAAACCACGCCGGTTGGTATAAAACATGGCCGGTATAACCAGAATCAACGGTCCAAGTCTGCTCAAGGCTGGATGAAACAGCCGAGAGACTCATGACCGGCTCAATCGTCGTAGTCATGGCGATCATGGCGTGATCAGCATCATTCGCCTTCTGGTACGTCTCTCGAGCACGTTTGGCTTTGAGAAGAGCGTCCAGATTGATCTTGTTACCGTCCTTGTCGAATACATCAGCAATGTGCTGGTTCGACATAGTGGTAGGACGGTTTCGCATATGACCACGGCCACGGCCTCGGCCACGTTCACGTCTACGGCCAGTAGCTCCTCGACCTCCATACGGATGGTTTCGGACAGGACCACGTGGCGCGTCTGTCCCACTCGACTGGAAGTCAGGGACAGCGCGGAGAATAAAGTTGGCCGGGAAGATGGTGCCTTCCCTCACACAACCGTTAACGAGATCACGCTGCAGTTGATGGCAGCGCTTAAGGTCGTGGTAATTGCGACCGCAGTATGAGCAGTGAAGCGGCGTGCTTGAAACTGCTTGACCTTCTGCCTTGAGTGCCTTGTCAGCCCTTGTTTCAATCGACTCAGGCGATCCCTTGTGTTGCGCGTACCGGATCTTGGCTTCAGCTTCTGGAGCCTTATCTTCCGCATGGTTTCGCAACTCCATGTACAGGATGAAGTTGCGCAAGCCCTTCCAGATCTGGAGCTGGTTGGACCAACATTCAGGCAGCGCGTTAAACAGGAAAAGAGACTTCTGTCGATCCGAAAACACGCTCTCGATGGCATCCGTCGTGTCCTTTAGCGCCTTCTCGAAATCTACGAGGAACATCGTATAATTTTCACCTTCCACGTACTTCATCTCTCGAAGCTTTCGCTCAACCAGGTAGGGATCACCATGAGCGCTGACACCTTCATACATCTTGCATATCCGTTGGAAGATGTCGAATGGTGATTCGATCTGACAGACCGAGAGAGCGTGCGTGTCGTCGATTGTCTTGATCAAAAATGCTCGTGTAAGACGACGTCCACGGCGAATCTCCTTCGACGAGAGCTTGGTTTTCTTCTAATTGGAGGTCTTCAATAGCGCAGCTGGCATCGGAATTTCTCCAAGCATTGGCGCCGTGTCTTCACCCGTAATACTCATGTCGTCGTCGTCTTGATCTTCGGTCTCCATGTCCAAGTCATCATCCTGGATGGTATTCTCTTCATGCTCAAACTGCGTAGGCGCCTCAACCGGGTTACATGCGGCCGGGTTGAGATCCTCGTCGTCAAAGTCGACGTCAGACTCATCACCTTCAGAGTCTCCTTGGTAGTCCGGCGTCTTGATGAAGCCACGAAGGCCCTTGCCGTCGAGAGAGGCTTCAACCCGAGTCTTCCAGACCGGGTAATTCCTTGCGCCGACGAGTCGGGGAAAGTCGTGGGTCGAAGAGGCTTGCGTTGGGCTCATAACCTGTTGATGGAGAAGGACTGACTTGGGAAGTAGAAAGTAAAAGTAAAAGTGTATTATCAAACAGAGTGAGTTAGACTTCCTAGATTACTGGACCTGAAGAGGTCAATCATGTAAAGGAATATTTGATGTAAAGGAATACTTGATGTAAAGGAATATTTGATGTAAAGGAATAAAAATAGTAAAGTAAATTAAAACATTTGTTATGATAAGATTTGGAAGTGATATACTGATTTAACATCAACAAACAGATAAAGCTGATAACGACGAGACGATATTCGAAATAGACAAGACAAGCGTGTTTCTATAACGTTATCATAAAATTTTGGTATCTTAGACTCCCCCCTAGCGAGATGGCAACAGATGTGATAGTGTGACGACGAATCTAGGGCTCAAACCCGCGGGGTTTGGTGCGGGTTGATGTCGACCCGCAGCCCAACCCGCAGGTTGCGGGCTGTTTGGGTTAGCGTGTTGCACATTCCTGGAAGGACTTCGTCAGAAGGCGTGGATTCTCTTCTGGTAGGATATTATCTCTTCCACTATGAGAGGGTTTGCTTCCATCCGTCTACACGAGGTGGAGGTGGCGTGGGAAGCCACTCAAAGTTTGAGATAAAAAAACTGCGAGGGTGGCTGAATAATATAAAGATTATACTAATCATTGACTGAGCTAATTGTCCAATCTGCGGTTTAGTAATTGAGGCTGCGAGCTCTAGGTAAAATACCTTATGCTGCAAATTGATTGCGTCTGCTTGCTACGGCACGGAATAATTTACAAAATTTAGTCGCCCAAATGCCAATGCACGCTCATATCCAACCGACCTCTGTAGTAAACACCATTCCAGAGGCAATCTTTCGTCTTTGCTTTTTTATAATGTTCCGCGCAGTTGCGTTGTCCTTCCTTGCTTCAGTACGAGCTGTGCTGCATCACACTTTTTTCTTGTAGTGACAAAGAGGCCACCGGACGGCCCCGGGTTGTTTAAGTTAATTTACCTTACTGTGGGTTGTGTGTGGGCTGCGGGTTGGGTGCGGGTTTTGCGGTGCGGGTTGGGCTTGGGTTTGAGCCCTAGTGACTGCTGTCATGTAGATGGGGGCTTGCAAAAAAACAACTGTAATTTCCATGATAGTTGCGCTCGGCTGGGCGCAACTGGCGAGATTGGTAAAAGATTTCGCGATCACGATATACAGTAGAAGAAACCTTATAAATTAACAAAAATAAACAGGGAGATGTTATTCGGACCCCCCCCTACAGGATATTCGGACCCCATGTACCGTAAGACAGTACGATGTACCTCAATGAATAAAGCCACGACATCTGACAAGCTCGTACCTAGGATAAGTCTCACGTTGCGATGACATTTATTAATACTATTACCGTACCTAAATACATGTAAGAGGATCTATGAAGAAGTTGCAGACAGTCAACCGCGCCATCCCCCTCCGCCCTCCGTACAGCCAATATCAAAGGTATGTGTATCTCCTATTCTGTTTTCTTCTTTTATTATATTGTGATTGGGAATGATGCGTATTTTTCTTAGTGGTGCGACTGTATAAGTTTTGTACTTTTGATAGAGTTGTCAGCCACACAAACCCCGACCACCACAATAATGGCAGCAAACAACAAAGCACGAATTACTACATCAAGCCATACTCGTTTTGCATGTACTCCCTCAAGATGAAGCCGAGATCCACAATGTGATGCGCGTGAACGCCCCAGTGCCGATTGGTTTACACAGGAGATTCCTGCGTCTGCGCAATCGCCCATGATACGCGCATTCAAGCAATCGCACTACGATCTGCAAACCGTCACCGATCGCGCTGACGTCGACACCGTCACGTATCTCTTACCGTTCGATAAGGTCATTGAGTCGGAGCGTATGAGCGGTTTTATATCGGGCGCTGCCATTTCTGCAATTGCAAATTTCTCTTGTTCGAGCTCATTACTACCGGTAGTGCGCTGTTGTTGCTATCAATCGAATCGCGGTTCGGTGTTGTAATTCACTTTTTACGTCTCCAATCATTTGTGTTTTGTAATTACTTATTATTCATTGAGGTACATTGTACCTGTCTTACGGTACAAGGGGGGTCCGAATATCCTGTAGGGGGGGTCCGAATAACATTTCCCAAATAAACAGAATGTGCTATAAAATAATCTGTGTGGTTAGGGTAAGGCTAGGTCTTCCTAGAGTCACGACGCGACGACATCGGGTCATGACTGTAAAAAAAAAAATGGGGCTCTTAGTAAGGGTGATAAGGCCATTACCTTAGGACCAACCAAATAAGACATTCAAAAATTGTCAATGAAGTCGCATTGTTACCGAAAAGAACGGAAAAGTGCGGCCATCGGAAAAGTTCGGCCACCCGTCAAATGTAATTTTTTTTCGACCAATAGGATCGCAAAAATTTGAATATTATGTTATCGCTGCTACTAACAGGGAATTACGAACAATTCACAAAATGAGGTACATTCATTTTGAAAACAAGTTTTACAGTACATACCGTTTCCTGATTATCAGTCGCTGCAGTAACAGACAAACTGGCGACCATACAACAATTCTGGGCATTTGTTGCCTTCGCTGCTACTTTTAAGGTTGTGTCTGCGTCCTCTCAATTCCATCTTTTCTTGTAGGAAAAGGAAAAAATGGTCACGTACACTAAAAGCTGGACTGAATCCCCGCCTCGACTGTCAGCGCTTCCATCTTAATGTTTGGCACTTCGGCAGAAGAACTATTTTTTATTGCTAATGGCAAAAATGCAGGTTTCGTCACCGAGGCAAAATGTAAAACGGTGGCGTGCTGGTCGGCGTTGCTGGCCAATCTCCAACCAGGATCTACGATTTATTATGCGCTGGAGTCCGACGCTAAGCAGCAGACCACCACGCTTGACTTTGATTCTCTGACTAACTCTGACAGTTCTGTTGCAAGCGACATAATGAACTTTACAGTACCAAAAAAAGAAATGACGTGGGCGGTATTTTGTGATTTAGCTGCTCCTGTGCAAGGCCACGCTGCTGCAATGTCATTGCCGGCACTAAAGAGCGCACTGTCAGTTGATAACGAGTACATGGGCGTTTTGAATATTGGCTGACTTGTCTTATGAGCTTAGAAAGGCCAATGGACAAAACTACATGGAGGAGCTAGAGTCGATTACTTGGCGTGTTCCAATGATGGTGACTGTCGGCAATGTACGCAGCTTTTTATTTGTTTTTCTACTGTCGAACTACTTGTCGATACAATGATAAGCTCTCGAATTCCGTCAAGAAACTATTGTGTAAAAATATCCTATGCGCCTCCATCAGCTTTGATCATGCGCCCAATGTATCTATACTTCTCTATGTTTATCGGTTTTGATGCTCTGCAAGGCACTACTAATAGCGTTGAAAGCTTGACGAATGAGCACACGTTGCTATTGCGTTCCTATGCAGGTTTACGGCATTAACCTGTAATAAAAAAATTGTTACCGATAAAATCGAGGCCAAAAGCAGCACCATAGTAAGATAGGTTTTACTCCATGCAACCTGAAAATGATAAAATTCGCTTCACCTCCTCCATGAGACCAACAAAGACCGTGTGAGAGGCATTCTTAACGGGATCATGATCCCCCAGGAATAGATCCGGGATCATTGAGTTTAGAATATATCTGATCCATAATATAGCACAAGAATCGTCAGTGCCTACGTCATACGGCTTTTGAGATCTAGCAAATTATACCCTCACATGTCTGTTGTAGCGTTTTGGACCGTTAAGTCAACGCTACTCATCGCTACATTAGTGAATTCCACACGAAATAATGACCGACGTCAGCACCTTATCAACCAGACAGAATTTTTATTAACGTACACACTTAAGTTGACTAAAATTGGAGAAGTCAAGTTTTTGTGTCATCATCGGCCTTGTACGTGCCAAAGAGGATGATAAAGTTCTGTAGATAAACAGTTTTTAAACATCCGTTCCAAAAAGAAAAAAAATAAGATAAACCTACGCCTTATCTACGCTTGAGCCTCGGAGCGCCAATACGAGCGTCTCAACCTTGACGTTCACAGCAAAATGTTATCCATTTGTATCCGTTTTTCGCCCGTATTGGAGCACTGATACGACACATTGAGATCCGAAATCATCAGAGTGACGTCTTGTGGTGATGGATACGCAACGAATATTTGGATTTGCGTTTGTACCCGACGCCATCTTGACGGCACCCAGCAGAGCTGCCACGAAACTTCGTCCAGTGGAGCGCATGGCTGAGGATTTAAACGTTGAAATTAAAGTACCCGAAATGGAGCTCCCTTGCATAACGTATTGCATCCGATTGATTATGAGCGACATCAGTTTATGAGCGCAAAAACAAAATTGACCAATCATCATTCACCATAAAGAAATCGCAACTGATGATTGGCGGGACTTTTGACGCAGCAGTTTATGACGCTTTTGACGGTGTGTCAATTTAGTACTACCGTAGTATAGAGATAATTTAGACTTGAATGGTCGAAAACGGCGCTTAGATAGTAATGTTATGTAGATGAGGTTGAGATGTAGGTGATGTATGAAAAACGAAATAGAAAAGATATCTGACATACTTCTCATAAAATGTATCTCGCTTCGCCAGCAGGCTACGTAACGATCTTAATAATATGAAGAAGTACCTAAACTGGGACCCCAATCAAGGCTAATTGGCAATAATCGATTAACTTAGACGCCCGTGGAGCGCTTAGTTTTAATTGGGATATTATTTTTTTCCGTTTAGGTTGCTTTACAAATAAAGACAATGCATATGCAGGGCAGCAATTGTAAAAGTTATTATGCTAATTAGCAAGCAAGAAGAAATAGCTCAAGTCACTACACGTTCAAAAGGGTGATAGAAGAGTCCTTCTGCTTTTATTGTATGGTTCTCTCTTCAACAAACAACATATGTAAAAGTAAGATGAGTTTTAATACGAAGAAGAAGCAGGAGAAAATAACTCGATGAGGATCCACATACCACGGTAGAAGCAAAATAATTTTATGTATCCTTATGTTTTTTGTCTCGTCTGTGCAAATTTTTGTCTGGTCTGCGCAAAATTGATTCCAAATAGTGGACCTCCTCGTGAATAGTGGCCCCGCTCATAAACTGAGGTCGGAAATAACCGGATTTCAGAGTTTGAACCGCTCTAGAGGAAAATGACGTGATTGGCTAAGGTTTTTGATTATTCCATCTTTTGGTCACGCAAATCGGCTTTTCATTGGTGTTATAACCGTCCAAATCCATGCATTCTCTATGAAATTATCTGAAAAAGCTAAGGCACCCAATTTGCGCTCATAATCTGATGCAATACGTTATACAAAATTAAGGTATATTTAGCCAATAAAATGTTTTTCTCCTGATGAAAGGGTCATGATCCCATTTCGGATCATGAGCCCATCTCGGATCATGAGCCGCCTGTGCGTTGATGGGACAGGACATATGTGGATTACTTTTAGCCAATAAGAGCGTCTATTTCTGGCGGGATCACGGCTCATGATCCCGTTAGGAATGCCACTGAGACTGCTGTTTTATTGCTGCAATTGTGACCTAAAGAACGAAGTATCTTTTTAGATGCTATTATAAATTGTGACCATTTAAGATTCCATAAAATTGATTGGCGGTTATTGTTCTCTTGATCATTCTTGTCACTTTTTAATTGGTGTTTGGGGTCATCTGTTTAATTATTGTTATATTGTGTGTTCTAGACGAAATTTCCGTGTGTAATTGATTCAATCGCGCAACCTGAACCTTATAAAAACCGCGCAAATCCTATTATTAATAGTTTATCAGTAATAGAGGCTGGGGTGTAGGGATTTAGGTTTGGGGTGTAGGGCTTGGGGTCAACGTGATGTCAGCTGATTAGAAAAAAGTGAAATAATTGACTTGTTTTGACAAATCACCATTCTTGTTTGGTTTGGTCGGTTTTAAATCCCAGGCCCAAATCACGCAGGATCGGCAAATTTGAACGGAATCGACAATATTCGTTTATAATTTGTATCCTCTGTTTATTTTTGAACCGACCTCGTTTGGTGCAGTGGTTAAGGCCCTGCTCTCGGGACCGGGAGATTGCGGGGTCGAGTCCCACCGTGACGAAAATCCAAAGTCGGATAGAGTCGGGGTCCAAAAGTGTAATGAAATGAGCCCCTTACAGCACCGCGCTTGACATGGCTTACACCACCCTGTATAGGGTCAGGTTCTCTAAATATCATCTCTGTTTATTTTTGAAGGATTTAGTTTACGTTTCGAGTTCTGTCTACGATGTATCAGTTTCATATACAGTACCGGTATTCTGTACTGTATTCTAGATCTTCAATGAATGGCAGAACCAGGAAAGGAGGGAGTTGCTAAGGACAGAGCCCCAAAAACAGAGAAGAAAAATGAATAATAGAGAAAGTTCATCAAAAATGGACAAAGCGGGAATAGGGTAGCCATGTAGGGGCTTCATGGGTTTGGGTGGTGGGCCTGGTCCTAATACCCATAACCCATATTCCATTGTATATTGCACGCTCTAGAGGTCATGCCGATTGCGGGATTATAATGTAGTGGATGAAAGTAAGCAGGCCCAGCAAATAAAATAGCAGTAGCAGTAACTTGAATAAATTGACGACAAGTGATGCTAATTTGTACATTATTCGATATTGTCATCTCGGTTGGTGGTGGTGTTACGCCGTAGCACAACTTCTACAAAGAACACAGATACCGATTGCGGCAATATAATTAGTAGATGAGAGTAAGCACGCCCAGCAAGCATAATAGCGTTAGATTTAATTTTAGGTACAATTTAGTATCACTTTTTTGTAGTATTTTATTGAAATTAGTGTACAATTTAGTACATTATTCTATGTCATTTCGAGTGGTAGTGTTGCTTGAGCTTCGACTGTGTCAACAGTAGAAGACTCGTCAGTCTCATCGCAAGTTGCGGCTGCAACTTGCGCATCGACTCGCTCAAAATTTGAGCGGGCCCCTTCCCCACTTAGACTTGGCGGTACGCCTATGCTGTAGTACAACGTCTACAGAGAGCACAAGCATGACGATTAAGGAAATAGGGTGTATTAGGGTGAGAGTAAACCGGCCCAGCAAACAGGCTACCAATAGGTTTTAATATTGAATTAAATAACGATAAACAAGTGATGCAAGTTTGTATGCATTATTCGATTTGCCGTTTCGAGTGCTA
>MIQA02007780.1:0-24508 GCA_001887855.2 Sclerospora graminicola | reverse complement strand
CTGCTCGACGACACGGTAAAGAGGGTCTGCAGTGCGAGAGGAACGTAGTCGTCTTCCCAGAGGAAAAAGTCGCACCGACCTTCATCGAATCCTAACGGACAGGCTAAAAATCGTCGCTTGAAATTCTTGTTTTTCTTCTTTACTTCTAAAGTCTGACAAGGAAGCGCGTGGTAGCATTTCGGTGGCTCGACAGCCTCTTGTTGTTCCTGTTTCTCATTATTCTCTAATTTTGCTAATGCCTCGAGACATTCCTCGACAAAATCCACTCCATCATCCACCAGCAGTAGCTTTTCTTGTCTCTGCGACTGACTACCTTGAAGCTGAACGCTCCTTTCAGCGGTGTCACCAGTAGCTTCATCCAGGAAATTCTCGCTCCGAGCGCGCAAATACGCTGGACGCTTCTTTGGACGTCCAGAACTTCCTTTGAATCGCTTGCGCATGTTCAGACGTACAAAATTGTCACCGACGCTTCGTTTGGCGTCCTCGGCTTTCCATTTCGTAAACTCCGCGACCTTTGCAGCCGCACTGAAGCCGCTCCGATCCGTTGTATCCATTCCAGAATCACATTCAAAGTCATCCAAGTTTAACGTATTGGTGCCAGCTGAAGCAAACTCCCATTTTTTCTCCTTTTCATCCTTGTCTTCGTCATCTAACGCTCTTCGTTTTGTAGTTTTTGCTTCCTTCATCGATTCCTTATCTTTATCTTTAACTGATTGCATCGATGACAGTGTAAGCGCAGTCGTTTTGACACCGACGTCTGCATATTCGTCCATGTTTTCCTCGTCTTCTACTTTTTCTTTACTTTCTTTCTTAAAAACCTCCTGAAAAACGCTATCAAATCCTACTTCCAGTCGTTCTCGTTCTTGCTGTTTTGCACGTTCGGCAGCTTCATCATGTGGCCGTTTAGTTGCTCCATCGCGCCATAATTGCTTTCGTTTTTGCACTGACATTGAAAAGCCCAATGCGCCACCTTTTCGATTCTTTTGCACGTTGCGCTCGGTTGTTGAAGCGGAATTTTTAGTAATTGACGACTTGAGTATCTTTTTGTTTGCCTTTATCTTGCTTTTCTTCTTTTCTAACGCTCGTGACAGCCATGCAGCATCGTCGGTGCCAGATTTAACCTCATTGCGAGGGTTGACATTCGAATTTGTAGCTTTTACTGCACTTCTGCGAGGTGCAAAAACATCCGTAGAGCGAAAAGGCAATGCGGGTGATGGTGATGCATTTGCTGATGCTAATGGAGTCGTAGGTACAGAGTTCTGAGCTGCGGATGAAGAGTTAGCATCATGTACTTGGCGCCGCGGCCACATTTTATTTTTTGGCAATACCGGTATGAAAACCGTAAAATGAAACGGCAAAAGGTGTGTAAAAAGGTTTAAACAACAAGGTTAAAATGCTTAAAAACCATTTGAGTCACCTTTTGACGAAAGTTTTCGATTTAAGTCATTTTTTGGAATTTACGCTATATTTTATAGGTCGGAGCCGCACCATAGAATTGTGTAAAAAAACGATGGGCCTGCTCGACGGACTGATCACGGGCTTCGCGCGCCAAGAGCAAGTTTGGGCGCTCGCACTCACTTTCGTCCGCTAACAAGCAAGCGCGCTAACCGCCGTTTCTATAAGGGTAAATGGATGCCGCAACGAAGGTACACACGCCAAACGTGGCCGCTATGTTGTTGACCCGGATAAATTATTGCAGCTCGAGGTGCCAGATCTTACAGGCTTTAAGGTGCGTGCACATTTCTCTCCTCCTTGCTAATAAATAACTATTATTAACATATATATAAACTTTTTTACTGCAGCTAAAAGCTTACGTATCACCGTTGACACCCAATCGCCGCCCGCAGTAAGACAGAGGCTTAAAAAAAGCAAAAAAGACGAGAAAGAAGACATTACCATTGAGTAATTAAGAGAAAAAAAAATGTACGTCCACAAGTCGAAAAACTGCACGAGGGCGTGCTCTAAGAGATGATGCAGCCACAAGTTTGGCCCTTTCGCAACTGCTGACACTCTTCGCTCAACAAATTCAGCTCCATCTCTTGACGCTCCTTCTCTTGAACCACACGCTCATACTCCGACTTCATGCGCGCGAGCTCGTCATTGATCTCCTCGCGCTTTTGTGCCTCGCTCGTGAGTTTGAGGTCTGCAGATTCGCGCTCAATCTCCACGTGTTGTTTCGTAGTAGTCTCGTTTTGCAATAGACTCTCGAGATTGGCGATACGTTCACGCTGAGCCTCCGACTCGGCCTCAAAACGCGCTTTTTCCGACATGATTTGTGATGACTGCATCTGCATCAGTTCAATCTGCTCCTTGTAAAGCTGTTCGCGGCCCCCAACGCTCCCTAATTCCTCCTTCACTTTCGAAACATCACCTTGCAGCATCCGAATCTTCTTTTCGTAACCTTCTTCCTGTCGACTCAACAGAATTCGCATCGCCTCTGCGTATTTCGCCTCAGAAAACGTCAAGAGACACTCGAGTTTGGCACCACCTCGAGCCTTTTTCAGGTAAGCATCACGAAATGTCAGCCATTCCCGCGAGAATTGTTGCATGTCGGCAAAACCACCCGAGTCATCGTCAGAGATAGAGGTCAGCTTAGGCTGAATCTGCTCAGCATACAGCACTTGCAACAAACGGTCGCACATCTCTTTGCTCTGAGTCCCATTGTTGCGTACACAAACAGCTTTATCGTCTTCCATGCGCTTGAGTAAGTCTGTCTCGAGCTTCAATGCACTATCACCGATAGCAGCGGCACGATACTGCCTTAAAGCTTGTTCCTCTGCATCCTTGATCGCCGCAAATAAATCTTCATCGTCCAGAGGCAGATCTAGAGCGCTCAAACTCTTCTTGAATGTTTCAGCAGCTGTAGTCATGGCCTTCCGACACTCACTTGCAGTCACACCTTCCCACGCAGACGTAATCACTGGCACGCCGCCACTGTTGATAGCAGCTACGTACGCTTGCAATAATCCAGCAAACATACTGCCATTGAGTGGCTTGCCCTGAAGCATCTTTGGCTGTAAGCTGTCGCCATACACAAGTTGTTTAACTTCACGTAGCTGCTGCTGAAACTCTGGACGCAAGTCTTCAATCGGCAAGGCATCGACCTGTTGCAACTTCTTTTCGTCGTGTACTGGACGCACAAGTGTGATACAATCCCGCTGTCGAAAAAAGTCCTTCATCATCGTACGGATCCGGTTGCGTTCCATATTAGCCGGAGTACGTGGCTGGTCAGCGAGCGCTCGCTCTAGGTATTCACTACTAGAGATTGGGTCTCCATCTTCATCCACCAGTTCTAAGGTAAAGTCCCTCACAACCCACAAAAAGGACGGAAAGAAGCTATGAAATTGCATCACGTCTTCATCCTCACTCTCACTTGTCGTCGCACTAACTTTAATATGTTTGGCTAAGTTAGCGATAAAGCTTAGTCCATTAATAGCTTTCTCATCTACACTGCCTTGACTGTTGTAAATGAGTTTTGAACACAAGAGCGTCGCCAACGAGAAGATCCGCACGTCGTACTGCTGCGAAGCCTCGAGACCGCCCATTCCCTCCGTGTCCAGCATCAAGACCCACACATCTTCTCCATTAGCCATTTTTTGCTTTTGTGGCTGACCCCAAAGCCAAATACCGCGAGTACAGCGTTCAATTGTCGGACCTACACGAAAACCGCTTTGTCGATCCAGCAGCCAGTTGAGCATGGAGCTTTTACCCGTACGATAGAGACCAGCCATGGCGACAACGGCGACATGTCCATCAATACGACGTAGTAACTCAACTGCGTCGTCGTTTACTTTGAGCTGATCTTCCTCCTCATTGAACGTAATGAGCGGCACAGGCTCTTCTGGGAACTCCATGGTTGATGATTGAGGAATTGATCGCTAACCCAGCGATCTGATTGGTTGATAACGTTTTATGAACGTTTTGTGGTGCACATTACGGACAACAACTTTACGTCCATCAATATGCTCTTGCTGCGACGTGTGGGTACACATTGCAGGGCAACTATCTGCTCGGCAGTGTCTTCAAGAACATTATTTGCGTCTACGTGTTGTCCCGTATCCTGTGGTGAACCACATTCATGGCGAAAAAACTTTGTAACGTCGTCTCTAGCAGTTAATGTCGATAAATTGAACTTATCAGCACTTCCAACAGCTGATGAGGTGGACGCCACGATCGCAGCTGCAGAATCGCAAGCACAGAAGGAACAGATGACGAAAAAGATTCAACATATGCCCATTCGAGCTGTCCACATTGCTCGGAAATTGGACATTGCCAACCTCTTTCAGAAGCTCTATACGGACAAGTTTAAAGTTACGCATTATCTGCACAAAGATTCCATCGTGTTGAAGCTCAATGGTAATAAATATACGCGACATGACGGACTAGTCACGGGTGTACTACCGCCTGCATTGCAAGGTTCCGGTAGCAAAAATACCAATGTGGACGCCGTCTCAACGCTCAGTATTGGATCTGGAGGCAAGACTATCACATCCCGACGGGGGACGGATAAGTGGGTGGTGTATTTTGACTATGGAGCTGTCGTCTTCTTTAATTGTGACCAAATCTTGGTCAATACGTTGATTAAACACGCCACTCGCTTCTGTAGCGACGTGTTTGAGATGCGTGGACATGAAGAAGAGATGCTGCTCGTAGGGGATCCAGCGCAACAAAAGTGGAGCACCTTGGTGGAAAATAATGTGCTGGTGCGTGAAATTGACCACATTAATGTGCACGTGATTGCCGGCGTGCTCTCACAGACGGTGGCCCTTGAATTCTATGAGCGGCAGTGTGAGACTATTTTGCGCGAGTTTGAGAAACTCAACTCCGATGTCGAGAAAAAAGGCCCGCGAGGTGCATTATTTGGCCGCGAAAATGAGCAAACAAAGCGGTTGTTTAAGATTGTGGCATCCAATAACACATTGTTGATCGATCTCGTGAGTAAGCTGCGGGTGATCGACCGAATGAAACCTGGTGACCCAGCCTGGAGTCAAACCAGATACCATAGCATGTGGGAGTCCCTGCTCGAGGAATTTGAGCTAAACGAGCGCTTTCAAAATCTTAACTTCAAGCTCGAATTGATCCAACACAATACCAAGGTAGGTAGTTATACTGATGATGTGTAGCCTTTGTGTGATGAAGACGTTGCTGACGATAATAATGTTGTTGTTGTGGCAGTTTTTCTTAGAGGTACTTGACTCTCATAAGGGCGAGCGACTCGAATGGTACATTATCATTCTCATCTCTGTAGAGCTGGGAATTGGTGTCTACGAGCTTCTTATGAAGTTAGCATAGAAGTTAGCCTTCTTACGAAATGCTCTACCATACCATAAATCATATGCAGCACGTGGAGCTTCTCCAATTGCTTCCGTGCTGTGATTTTATCTATCTCGTGGCCCACCGGGCATGTTCATGAGGAGCCTTGCGGTCCGTGAATTGTGACGCCGGATGACGTCCACCACTGTTGACATGGTTCCAGTAGCTGTTAAAGGAGACAAAATCTTCTGGACCCAAGTCAACTGTCTTGGTGCGCAGCATAGCAGCCAGTAGCGAGCGAAGTTTCTCGACCTGATCTGTGGATAGCGTCTTGCTGCTGTCTTCCTGCTTTGGGTTGCTCTTGTTATTCAGTCGCTTTGCTGGAACCAACAACTCTAAATTCAAATCTTTTGCATTTAATACCACGACACGCATTGTGTGGTGAAGATGGAATGTTGTCCAGAACAGATGAGACCACATACTGCCAGCAGTGTGACTTGGACTGAAGCGCTTAAACTCGTAGCGAAAGGCTACCAAATGCACTCGAGTCTTTACCGGTAGGTGTTGCAGCACCGGAAGAAACCTCAGCACACCTTTCCCATTACTACGAACTCCTTCTGGCAACACCACGACTGGACCAGAAGCTCGACGCACTACATCTGCAATTTTCCTTGTTGGTTTGATACGTTCAGCACTAACAGGCATCGTCAAAGACCTGTATAGAGCCTCCAGCACTCCGCAAACGTGTACAAGACCTCCATTCTCACTCTTTGCTTCGGTCGGGAATACAAACACTGGCGAAAATCGTTTGGAAAGGTATAAAATCTCCAGAAAACTCGTGTAGTTGCAAACCACAACGTCACCACGTCCGACGCGAGACGAGCTCTTCGTTTTAGCTGTAGCAAGTCCTAATCGACGCGTATTGGCGCGCTCTTCAGATGTAAAAGCACCAAAGAGGAGAAGAATCAAGGTGCATAGCAGCCATTCCGTCAGACGCTTTAAAAACCGTCCGAAAAAGGGAATCACGGCTAAAATGGACACCACAATGTTGACCAGAACGAGGACCACGACGGATACGAACACTAATGGGATCCGCACGAGTGCGAGAAGGAAGCCTGATATCACTTGGAGAATAGTTACAGGCCAAGTGGACGTGAAACGCCGACGCTGAGGCACAAAGGGGTTGATTCCCGTCGTCAGATCCGTCCATCTGCTATACTTTTCCATGGTTCTGATCAAAGTGGCGGTCAACAGTTGCTTTATGGTGTAGAAAGGCAACATTGGTTATTCGCGCAACATAAAGAAAAAAACTGAACACTTCCATTAGGTATGATGATGCCGGGAACCGAGTCGGCGAATCGATCGTTACATGATGATATGGCTGAATTCATGCGTCAAGAAGCTGCGTATCGTAAAGAATTTGAGCCGGTAGCTCCGTGGAAACGTGACAACATTCCAGATTACGGACCTCTCCGAGATCATCACCATGTCCTTATCTTTGGCATCGTGGGCATCATTTGCACGATATTTTACGAGGTGACGGACCATTTCAACCAAATCCATCGATGGGTTGCCTATATGGCTATTTGGTTCCCACTATGGTTTCGTTTACTCGGTCGCGTGTCCCCTGCACTGAGCGATGAGGAGCTTGAAGCTCGAGAAAGACGCAACTTTGTAAAGGACTTGCAAAGACTTGCAGACGAAAAGGACGAGGTGGACGACTGAGGGCGTTAAAGAGATAAAAACTCATTAAAACGTGCATAGAATGTGTGTAAACCTCCCCCTGTAGTGACACCTCTTCATTTCCTAGTAAACTCTTCGCCACGTCAGATTTTTACTTGCGAAACCAGCCAAAAAAGCTGCCACTCGTCTCATTAGCTGCAGCTGCTTTCTCAGCGTCGGTCATGGTGCGCTCGGTCAAATCTGGGAACTCGAGCTCATTGAATGCCATATCAAACAGCAGTGGCTTGCATGGTACGGGACGGAATTCAGGTGGTAGCTTTACTAACTCGCGATGGCCTTCCACAGTCCCAGCTTCAAATTTGTCCTGACGGTCCACGAGTGCACTGACTCGACGTTTCTTGTGCTTTTTGCTCTTCTTTCCACTCTCGTCACTTGACAATGAGAGCTGTTCTAGCTCGAGCCGCATGAAATCTGCACGAGATGAAGACTCCAGAAAGCTCTGAGCCGTCGTGCGACTAACCGCACCAGTTAGCTCTTCCTGTAGTTCACGCGTGAAATCCTGCAAATCGTCCTTGGCAGCAGGCTGCGTTGCCAAAATGTCTTCTGTTTCGGCTAAAAACCCCGAGGCATAGTGGTACAACGCCATTGCCTCACTATACTTATGCTGCAGAATATAGGTCTGAGCAATGGTGGCAGCACGGGATGCACGGAACACTGCGTGGTACGCGCTATATTGTGCAGCACGACGCATCTCCAGTTCACGGAGACCTGGAATGCTGAGAATCTCGCCAACAGTCTGTACGAGCATGTCGAGAATGTGAATCACTTCACCAGCGTGCTGCTCCGAAAAGTGCTTTTTAAGCGTCCTGTATACTACAGCCTGACGCTCCACCTGCTTTGTTAGCTTCTGAAAGCGAGCGTATTCCTCCAGAGCAGCGAGTAATTCCAAGTCAGAGTGCACTAGCGCACTGCCACTCTTGGCTTGCTGTTCCAGCTTGACTATTGCATGCTTTAGTAGCTGCAGTAACGCGTCATACGCGCTTAATAGTTCCAGGAACCGCGTTTCACGGGTCTTATCATCGTGGGCAGCCTCTAGCTTGGCAGCGAGCTCGTCCGTGCGAACCACTGCTAGCCCAAGCTCTTGCGTTGGCACTGTAAGCTGTTGCTGTTTCCACTCGACCGATCCCAGATTAGCCACCTTTTGCTTCCGCGCTTCTAACAGCACGAGCTCAATCTTTGACTGCAAAAGCGCATTGTTAGCGCTTTCGTCACTCGACTGCAACTCTAGTGACGATGTCTCCGTTGTACTAACTGAACGTCCCTGCAAAGCAAGTCGATGTTCGCAGAAGCGAATAAACGGCTGCAACTCGTCTGCTGAGCGTGAAAACAGCTCCTTTTGTGAAGCCGTGCCTACTTGCGATAAGTCTGCGTAAATGCGACGTGCCGTGCCAAACTTTTCCAGAGCTGCTACATGTTCTTCTCGATGGAAAGCCAAGTTACCAGCCATGTAAGCAGCATAAGCTTCTGCCTCTAGACTCGTGCGGGCATCCGCACGGACAGCGCAAATCTCGGCCAGTTGCTGGCTCCAGTACGCAGCTTTGCGAAGGCGTCCATTAAAGTGGAATTTGATGCGAGAGTTGGCGTCTTCTCCATGTTCCGACTTGTCCAAGTTGTCATCTTCCTTTAGCTGCATGGCATAGCCCCACGCTCGCTCGGCATTATACAGTGGTAGATACAGCAATCGATTCTCCGTGGCCGTCTCAATGTCAACCTTCTTGTTAATAAATTGTTTGCCTTTACCGTGTGTAAATTTGACAGACTTGCGAATACGGCGTAGACGACGCGTACAATACTGACGGTAGCGCTGAAAGTCCCGATGGCGCAGTCCATTCTGCAGCTGCGCAGCTTTCACGGTCTCGAGAACTGCAACGAGCAAGAATGTCAATACAAACGCACTCAATACGATACGTGCAATGTATAACGAACGTACTTGGTATACTCAAGACCTCATTGCTCGACGCAGGCTTGTCTTGCTCTTTTGCTCCCTTGGCCATCTTTGTATATCCATCCTATGGATCACATAAGAAAAGGATTGAAATGTTTGTACCTTTATGATGTAATGGTGTCCACTGATTTCATGTGGGAGTTGTGTTCCAGTTTCATCAACATGCAGAATTGCTACTATCCATTGCCCGTACGGCCGCAGTTGCCTGTTCCTGTGGACAAGGATGCGCCAATGAAGCGTTTGGATGACCTACGCTCAAGCTCTGATGAGATGCGTCGTCCGTTTATGCAGCTAGGAGCCGTTAGTGGGGCTGCCGGATCAGCATATGTCGAGTTTGGTCGCACGTGTTGTTTTGCGCAGTCAGGGTCGCGCACGGATACGCGTGCGCGTCGCGAGTTTAGTAAGGAAGGTCAATTGGTATGTGACGTCAAGTACGCTCCTTTTGCCGACGAATTAACACGTCGTGAGCGTGGCCAAGATCCGGACGAGATGGAACTGTCGGCTATATTAGAGGAAGCGCTGACTCCTGCCGTGATGCTGCACAAACTCCCAAAGTGCATTATGTCAGTGTTTGTGACCGTGCTAGAGGATGATGGAGGAGTATTTGCTGCTGTTGTCAACTGTGCTTCGTTAGCGCTTGCCGATGCCGCTGTGGAAATGTATGACATGGTTACAGCTGCGAGTGCGGTAAGCTTCAGTGGTTTGTGATGTCTGCTTAGAGCATTCAATTTGCTGAATTTAAGGTTGATTGTAATGTGTAGGGCATTGTGAATGGATCAGTAATTCTTGATCCAAGTAGAAAAGAGGAGCAGCGAGGAGATGGAAGGCTGATGATGGCCTACATGCCGTCGGTTGGAAGGCTCACGTACATGTTGCAGTCTGGTCAAATCGACCACACGCAGCTACAGGAGGCGGTGGATCTTTGTACGGACGCATGTACTGGCGTCGTGCGGTCTTTTGTCACTGCGTCACTCGTGCAGGCATTATCATGATTGTCTAGACAGGAATGTGTGATAATGTAGACGCTACCATTGCATAAAAAAATACTATTGCATCAAAAAAATACTATTGCATCAAAAAAATACAATTGCATCAAAAAAAATACTATTGCATCAGCTGTGGGTTTTATACTGGCTAGTGGAAAAACTAGGCGCTCTGCGGTGTCTTGCGGTTCTTGAGCAGACTCTTCATAAAGAACTCACCAGCCTTGTAACTAGAGCGCACCATCGGTCCACTAGCTACATACAAGAAACCCATTTGTTCGGCCACTTTTTGCCATTCAGCGAAAGCCTCCGGCGTCACGTACGACTTGACGGGCATATGCTTCGTGCTAGGACGAAGGTATTGGCCAAAAGTCACGACATCAACTCCACTGTTACGCAAGTCACGCAGCGTCTGGAACACGTCTTCGTTACGTTCGCCTACACCCAACATGAGCGACGTTTTGGTCACGAGATGAGATGCAGCTACCTTGGCGCGCTCCAGTACGTGGAGCGACTGCTTGTAGTTGGCCCGGTAGTCACGTACACGTCGCTGCAGCCGCTCTACCGTCTCCAGATTATGTGCAAAGACGTCAAGTCCTGACGTCGCCACCAGATCAATCAAGTTGTCATGGCCCTGGAAATCAGGCGTCAGACACTCAATCATCATTTCCGGTAGCTTGGCACGCAAGTTGCTGACAGTCTTTGCAAAGTGACTGGCACCGAAATCTTCGTAATCATCACGGTCAACACTTGTGAAAACGACGTAGTCAAGACCCCACGCGGCAATCGCTTCTGCAACTTTGTTGGGCTCTTCAGGATCTAGCGGTGCCGGCTTCTTACTGGTTTTGACGGCACAAAAGCTGCATCCGCGTGTGCATGTGTCTCCCATTAGCATAATCGTCGCTGTCGCAATGCCATCTTTGCCTCCGCCCCAGCACTCTCCGATATTCGGACACTTGGCCTCTTCACACACGGTGCTGAGTCCAAGACTCTTTACAGTCTTACGCAGTCGCTCGTAGTTGGGACCTTGCGTAGGCTGTGCCTTGAGCCACTTTGGCTTCCGATTGGATGCATTAGGTTTGCGAGAAGGTTTCGTGTCCGATGCAACGTCAGCCTCAAACGCGAAGTCCTTTAGTGACAATGCTTGCTGCGTGAAGGTCGGACCCTGACGCGCTTCTTCTGTGAGTCGCTGACGCAATGCCGCGAGACGTTCACCACGCTCTGAGTGCATCACTTGCACGGATGCGGTGCTGCTTCTGAGACGTGCGTGCGGAACAGCCACACACGCATAGCGGGTCAGCGTTGTTGCGCGCATGCAAAACTTCGATTGTGTTCTTGTTGAAACTATTCTGCTTAAGTATACCATTGGTTCAAATATTTTGGCTGTAAACAGATGGATTGGATGAAAAGTGAAACCAACCAATCCATTACCTCCAAGTATATTCAATGATCACAGGTGCTGCGCGTGGGTTATTCCAGAGTGCCCGGCAAGTGCGAAGAGCAGCTGCACGGCAGGTTCAAAAGCATCGGAAAGGGCATAAGGAGGGTGGAACTAGAAGAACATGCTGCGACTTAGCGCGAGAAGAGGGCGTGATCACCAAGCAGCAGAAACAGACGTTTGGACGTGCACAATACACCGAGACGGTAAAGGGTTTTCTAAGTGACAGAGGTAGTGAGAAGGTATAATGTTTTTGTTGTTGTTCATGCCGAATAGATACCGCACATCCTGTCGGTTGCAGCTGTTGGCATGCTGAACGTTGGGGCTATCGACGCATTACACATATTGCTTCAAGACTTGGCAGATGATGATGACGACGGACGATAGCGGCGCCTAGGAGCGCGAAATTTGGTGGGATTTAGCTAGCTCAAATAGACGAAAGGCACATGGAGGTGTCTTCACTATAGATGCAACAATAAATTGGATTTAAATAGAAGAAAGCTTAGACCAGAGAGATGAGTAGTATTATTCAACACTTGAGAAGTATTATTCAACACTTTGCTCGTTTGGTACTTAGACGTTTGCTCAAGAAAAGTACATTGCGGGAGGTAATTCAATCTCTTGCTTCATCTCACAAAATGAGGAGAATTGCAAGAAAAAGAGATCACACTCAACCACAAACTTACTCCTGCACGGGGAACTCAAACACAACCTCCTTGTTGGTAAGCTTCTTGTACACAGTGGCGAATGTGTCGAGCTTGGTCTCCACGTTGACTTGGTCCTTCGGGTCCAAGTGCACCTTTAACAGCTTCGAGCCGTCTAGACGGCAGCGCGTGCGTTTGCCAACGATCTCAGTGGGGTATACGAGGTCCTGTAAGCAAAAAACACGAGGAAGGCAGCATCATGAGCATACGGCATGGGGCGGCTAGAACCCAGAGGCCATCGTTGAATTTTATACAAAATTGGGACAGAAAACACCAGCAATTTCTGGCAGAATAAACGTACTTCGAGAATCTGCTCCTGCACGTGGGTAAGTGTGCGAGAACGAGGGCGAGGACCAGCACCACGGTTAGCACGTGAGTATCCCTTACCCAAGATGGTACGCTGAGCGATAATCACCACGTGACGGCCAGAAAACTTCTTCTCCAACTCACGCACGAGTCGGGCCTGAATCTTCTTAAAAGACGCGTGCAGGCGGTACGGTACAAAGATCACAATAGCCTTGCGGCCAGAAGAAATATCCACTTGCTTGGCGGCGGTGATGTGAAGGTCCTTGAGGTCATTTTTGATCTCGGCAGCAGACTGTTCCTATTAAGAGCTCCTGAGCTACCTGCAGCTCAAATTCATCGGGAGTTTGGCCTTCTGGCTTTACGATCTTGGAGGCCATGATGAGTTAGTGTAGTAGGAATGTCTTTGAGCAAAACGATGAATGCTTTTCGGTTGAAAAGGTCAATGGATTGCTGGCCAGTCGATCAGAGGGCAGTACAAGGGTATTTCAATATTAAGAAGAAATCGATTGGACAAAACTAAACATTTCCGGCTACATGTACTAGTACGAAACAAGGCAAGGGTATTTACCGGTGGACCTGGGTTGGGGGGGCAAATCGAGGGATGGATGGGGTTCTGTTCAAGGGGGGAGGGTAAATCGAGGGATGGGGTTCTATTACAGGTTTTACAGTACTTCCTCTGAAAATGTGCAGTCGGGTTTTTATGTTAAGTTGTTGGGTTACGTCACTAGTTGTAGCCATTTCGATTTAATGACTTTGTGTTGTATTACATAATAGTAGGTATTAATACAAAATTGTAATGTCGAAGGTAGGTACTTTGTAGGTAGGCAAAACTAGCCTATCAGCGCGTATCTACGACTTTCCAACCGTGAGGACCTCATACATTCAGCAAGTGCGCACAGACTCGATTCAAGCCAATGATGTAAAAGAAGCTCGTACTTTGTGTGGTTCATGACTCGGTACAGTTATCTTCTATCTTTAACTAAGTCCGATTGGGTGCTTTCAAGCAAAAATCAGCCAATCAAAAATACCTACAACTTCTCGTTTTTTTCTTCAGCGAAAATCGCTGAAGGCAAACGTGTGAAAAAAAGGGCTTTGTAGGCAAACCGAAGGTATGCTCTGATTGGTCAGTTTTGCCTTCAAAGTACCTACCTCCGAACCGTGAGAACCACTATTCTAAACATGATTAAAACCTAAGGTATTTAAACCTATGCCTGCCAGCCCTGATTTATTTACGCATCTTTTTTGCCGCTTTACAGTATACATTTATTCAGGAAGCGGTATGCAACCTTGACGGTAAAAACAATTTTTCAAGCAAAACGATTTATTAATCCCTGCATCCAGTGTCTTCAGCGGTGTCGTTATCGAAGTGGCTACTGACAGAGAGGAGATAACCACACAACCTTAACTTTTTTACATGCCGTGTGCGAAGCACGCGTATAATGCAAGCCGAGGGTTTGTTTGCAAGCCCGAGCGGGCTAAGGATTTTTTGGTTTAGGGCTAGGTGACTGATCGATTCTTATGCAAAGAATAGGGAGCGCACCAACCCAAAATCTGCAAAGTTACCAAACCTCAGCAACCCACTACGGTTGGGGGTTATAGTGATTTAATAAGTACTCCCGAGTAACTACTACAAGTAGTACAAGTTACACCTTATTTCGGCAAGAATAAATTTAGTCCCTCGCGTGTGTACACAGTAGAATGCTTCCTTGTCGTCAAACAGTTAATGTTGTAATTTACGCGACTTTTCTTCTTTTGTTGTTTTCCTTATTCAATTCGTCACTGACTGCCACGTGAGTCGCGTTTTTTACCTGTTCTTTTCCAGTTTTGATGATAAATTAGACTGGATTCTCCGCAATCGCTCTCAGCTTTCCCTTTACGTCGGGTTCACCAACACTTTTTTCGGCCTCGGGCAGTTGGTTTATCAGACGTTCGAGCTGGCCTTCGATTTTATCTTCATCCCGGATCGAAGAGGGCCAGATCGATTAGATTTGGTGTAATATAAAGAATTCGCTTCCAAAAGCCATTTCAGCGAGCTCCTCATCCTTCATTTTCAAGTCTTTCTCTTGTTTAAACCTACGCATCTTCGCATACATTTTTGTAATTGAGACACCCGACTTCACATGGTAAGCCTTCCAATATTTAAAGTGTTTGGAATCAGCATAATCACCCATGTCATCGGCTAGTGTTTTTAGCTCTATCGCCTGAAATTTGGAAGCGGGAGCTTTGAGTGTTTTGAAAAATAATTGACAAGGTGATACTGTAATCGTTGTAGTTTTTAAGCCCGTGTGTTCTTGGTAGTATTTGGACACCAGCTACAACATCATCGATATTGATGCCAAACTTTTCCATCCGTTGTGTGAAGACTTTGTTATCTTCTTTGAAATGCTCCACTTTCTGCTTGTTGAGCACTAACTCGTCAACATAAACCGCGACTTTTGCTCTTTCTTGTAGCTCTTGTTTGGTCTTGCCGATATAGCTTGAGTCCTCGGCAAAAGTTTGCAGCTTTTCTTTAACTTTGAGCTCGACATCATGTCGACTAGTCAGTTTTCCTATCAGATGGTTGAGCTGGTCAAGGGTGTCGCTTTTGGGCGGTGATGAATTCGTAGGCTAGAAACAGTTCGCTCCAAGAAGCCATTATAACGAGCTCCATCAAACTCATCTTAAAGCCTTCTTTGCGTGCTAACCACCTGATCTTCGCATAAAATATTTCCAATTTTTTTTGGTTCTCAGCAAAGAATACGTACGCCCAGAATTCCAACGTTCAAACTGGGTTGATTCCGCCTCCGTGAACATTTTTTTAAAATTTCAGATTACGCGGACGGGTACCGGATTCAATTTGATGCCAGATTGTTCGATTTTTTCGAAATATACGCTCCCAAACCCATCAGGACGAGTTTTTTTCGTCGTATATTAAATTCCCATGCTTTTTGCGCAACTTTTGCACACCAACTACAACATCATCGAAGTTGATACGTAACTCTCCCATCCGTTGTGTGAACGCCTTGTTGCTTTTGAGGTGCCGAATTTCCTTTTGTTCTTGCCGTTCTTAGTTTATTTTTGCCGAAATAAGGTGTAACTTTTACTAGTAGTTACTAGTACTCCGGAGTACTTACCGTAATAGACATGCTATAGATAACACAAATGTGCAGTAGAAACCACCTCAATAAGAGACTGTTACTTAAGACAAGTTCACTTTCATAACCTCTCAACACAGATAATGAGTATTTCCGTAATGGACATGTCACAAATATCAAACTTGCTACAAGTAACATCCCTATATTTGGATCATTTTTGAGTTCACTTCAATAAAGTACGTGTTATCGTTTTAGAGAGGAGATCAATTATGACCGTGCATTTGAAAAGCTTTTGGAATATTCCCTATTAAATTTTGTCGTTTGGAAATTACAATACTACTCATTATCTGTGTTGAGAGGTTATGAAAGTGAACTTGTCTTAAGTAACAGTCTCTTATTGAGGTGTTTCTACTGCACATTTGCGTTATCTATAACATGTCTATTACGGTATTGTAATTCACAAACAACAAAATTTAATAGGGAATATTAGTGGTTCTCACGGTTCGAAGGTAGGTACTTTGTAGGCAAAACTGACCAATCAGAGCATACCTTCGGTTTGCCTACAAAGCCCTTTTTTTCACACGTTTGCCTTCAGCGAGAATCGCTGAAGGCAAAAACGAGAAGTTGTAGGTATTTTTGATTGGCTGATTTTTGCTTGGAAGCACCCAATCGGACTTAGTTAAAGATAGAAGATAAACTGTACCGAGTACAAAATACGAGCTTCTTTTACATCATTGGCTTAAATCGAGTCTATGCGCACTTACTGAATGTAAACGGTTAAAAAGTCGTAGATAGGCTAGTTTTGCCTACCTACAATGTACCTACCTTCGAACCGTGAGAACCACTACAGTATCCGCTCCTACTTCCGGAACTGCTCAAAAATTATCTCTTTTCAAACTTGGTACAATTAAAGTAAAGAAGAAAAGCTTCCGAAAATTGTTCTACCACTACTGTGGTACTCACTCTATTATTCTTTTGCTAAATCAAACAGTAGTAATGACTCAAGGTGAAAACGCAACAGTTTTCGATAAGTGAGCTGTTGGGGAGCTCGTAGATCAATGTCAGCCAGTGTTAGTGATACAGTTCTATGAAAATTGTTACAACAAATGTATCGCTGCTCGATTCAATTTGACGAAATTGGACGATCAAGTGCGGGCCTTGTGAGCGTTTTAGCTAGCGGCTCCACGATGCATTATGCCCATGGATCCGGATCCAACAAGCAGATTTACTATAGTCATCTAGCGCAAGGAAAAAGTCTTGTGAGTAGTAACAGAGACTTGATACACTTTTGCTCTATTAAACGCTGTTCCTTCTAAAAATGGATACCCTATATTAACTGATCATTTCTGAAAATCCGGAAGTGAGAGCGGATACTGTATTCCCTTTAGATGCACGGTCATAATTGATCTCCTCTCTAAAACGATAACACGTACTTTATTGAGTGAACTCAAAAATGATCCAAATATAGGGATGTTACTTGTAGCAAGTTTGATATTTGTGACATGTCCATTACGGGTATTAACACTATAACCCCCAACCCTACTGGGGTGCTGAGGTTTGGATTATGGGTTGCTGCGCTCTAGGCTAGCCCCAAAGAATACATGTACAACGAAGACTCTTGATCATAGAATGTAACAGATATTTTAATCGTGCTTGCCAAAGTACGCAGAGTGTAACCAGGTACAGTGTCGTATCTCAATAAACGTAACTTGCAATATCAAGATGTCAATCGTTGTGTTCTCATAAGTTTGTGGCTATGATTTCTCTGCCCGCAACTATTTCATACGTCGTGCTGGTAAACACACAATACTTGTCTACTGTGCAATCCTTCTATACTAGTAAGAGAGCATACCAACCCAGACAGAACAATTAAGAATCTAGACTCATGAAATTACCGTCCTAACTAAAGGAGCGAAATAATCAGTGTATCTCTGATACATCGCTAAAGCAACAGCTCTAGTTCGCTCGTCATTAGATTCCTTCTGGAGGTGGAGTAAACTAACTATCTTCATTGCATAAATGTCTGGCCAATCATCTTCTCCTGTGTGTCGTCTGACGTAGTCAATCCAGATATACATATAATCGTTATCTTCAATCGATGCATCCTGTATCTCGTCGAGTTGTAGCAGCTTGAAAACCTCGTCAGATGTTTTCCTCTGGTGCTCCCAATATAACAGAAGGTCTTGATAAGTTTGCATAGCCATATCACTCTGGTCGGGGGTCCGTAATGCACCAAGCAGGAGAGTAGCCAAGTCTTTGTCCGTGTAGTGAGAAAGTATGGTGGAAATAATTTTGTCGCCCGTAGAAGACTGGTATTTTCTGTGAACAAAACGAACCCAGTCGGCAAAAGCCCCGCGCTTGAGAAGCTTGTCTTGTTTGGTGTGGAGCTTCAAAGCCTTAAACGCTTCTTCCGCTGTTTTGCTGAAAAATTTCAATTGCAACCAACGAAATAGTTTGGCAATGCGATATCTCAAGGTGGTCGCGACTGATGTAGTCACGGTGTTGCCAGATGTCCTGTCTTCGAAATCCGTGGGCTGGTAACTTGTCGTCATTGTCGCCTTATGCCTGGAGTTACGAACAATTGATACGCCATTTGAAGCCGCATCCACTGTATCCGGATCACGTTCAACCTCTCCATGTGTCGCTAGTGTGGTGCTGACACTCGTGCATGCAATAATTGAGAGCACAATTAGAAACAGCGGATTCATCCGCGCAGTTGTACTGGGCTTTAGAGCCATCTTGGGCTAAACGAGCAAATTGAGGAATGATGGGATAAAAGTGGATTTTCGGGATTCCTTTACCGATCTCACTTGGCTGATCTCATCCGAAGAACATGTATCCTATTGAAAACAGGGTTGACAATTATTCGAAATTTAATGGAACAGTTCAAAGTCACCATTGAACACCCAGTTCTCAATGAACCTGTTCACTATAAAAGGAACAGCTCAAAGTCACCGTTCTCAATGAAGCTGTTCACTATTCAGAGTTCTCAATGAACCTGTTCACTATTCAAACCGTAATAGTGTAAGAACCTTTTTTACGCATTATTCTATTTCTATTATTCATTGCACTTTTGCCACAAGTGGGGGCTATTCTGGTAAATATTCCAAATAAGAAATCAAAAGTGGGCTGGATGTGGGGGCTCGTCTATATTTGGAACCCACATCTGTCAAATAATTATTATACTGTAGGGGTTTCTGTTATCTAGGGAAATTATACGGTAAGTGTACCTCACCCCCTTGTTTCATGTACCTCACTTTTGTCATACAGCGCCCGTAATTGAAATACGTACGCTCATTTTTTTGCGCTCCTGGTCGAACTAACGCGTTTTAGTGCATGAAATTACCACCAATGAAAGAGCTAAAACGGGGCATTCCGCCAATCAAAACCGCATTGAAAACGAGTGAGTCTAGCGAGAGCTACAAAAATTTGCCGGCATTTTGGCGCGTAATCGAAATACGGACGCCAATTTTATATTGATTTTAGTATTGTGTACTACGCCCTTTGAGGTTTAGCACTGCAACGCAGCGCTTGTTCACCGAAGCAATGAGTCATGCGAGATAGGCTGAAGGAAAATCGTCCCATTCGCGCGAGATTGCTTTTTTGAGCTCTTCTTTGTTGCTGTAGCACCGTCCGTTGGCGTACACATGGTTCACCATGTGTCCCCACACATTTTCAATCGGGTTTAGGTCAGGTGAGCGCGCAGGCCATGTGATCACTCGGACACCATGTTGTACGAAGAAACCGCGGGTGGCCGACGACGTGTGGATGCTGGCATTGTCTTGTTGTAGCCGCCTCTCTTCTCTAGCAATGTCCTCTGCGGACGACAGTAGCGCAGTCAAGAGCGTCCGCGTGTACTTCACACTGTCTTGTCGTTCTTCGAGGAACACGAGCGGCGTCTTTCCGGCTGCGCGAAAGCCACCCCAGATCATCACCGAGCCCCCGTCGGATTGGCGCTTCATGGTTGCTTGCGGAGGTCACGCCAGAAGAATTGGTAGCCATCTGGTCCGTCCTGATTCCACTTCTTTTCGTCCATAAGACGATCCTTTTCCACTCTGTGTTCGCTTCGAGCATGGAGCATGCCCACTTAACTCTCTCTTCCATATGGCGCTTCGTCATCCACGGCGATGCGTCTCGCTTCTCGTAGCTGAAATACGGAGAGTTTCTTAGCAGCTGTTGAACGCGGCTAACACCAACTGGCAGTTAAAGATCCTCGCAGAGCTGTCGCGCGCTCTTATCACCGCTACTTGACTCACGGAATAGTCGACGAACAGCTGTCGGACTCACTTTTGGCTTTCGCCCACGATGCTTTTGCCTGTTGTACTCATCCGCGTAGGAAACGACACACGACGTCCTTACTTCGATTAACTGCGACAGCAATTGCACTCCCGCTCATTCCTGTGCTCGCGTACGCACGGATTTCGATCTGCACTTCGGCAGAGAGCATGCTGCTGCGCGGCATCGCAGCAAAATGAAAAGTGACAGATGTACCATACTAAAATCAATATAAAACTGGCGTCCGTATTTCAATTACGCGCCAAAATGTCGGCAAATTTTTTGCAGCTCTCGCTAGACTCACTCGTTTTCAACGCGGTTGCGATTGGCGGAATGTTCCGTTTTTGCTCTTTCATTGGTGGTAATTTCTTGCACTAAAACGCGTTAGTTCGACCAGGAGCGCAAAAAATGAGCGTACGTATTTCAATTACGGGCACTGTATGTACCACACTTTTGTTACGTGTACCTCAGTGGACGTGAGATCCAGGAGCAGGGATCGTCTACCGTTTCCCTTTCCTTCAACAAGACGAGGCCGAGGCCATTTTTGACAAAGAGGACAAAGGAACCCATAAAACGATAGAAGCTATCTCTTGTCTTACCTTGTATCGCAGAGGCTAGTGGCGGGATACGTGGGTGCATTGAGCGATATTATGATATTGCCAGTATGCCCGACATTGAGAAGTGGCTCGGCAGGTCACTCGATCTTTCCAACGTTGGGTTATTACAGCTGATTCTTGCTGCGTTCTGCTGCAGTAATGATTTTTTTCATTCCTACCAAGATGTCGTGATCGAGTGTCAAGTATTTTCGTGCGTAAGGAACGCGTCGGCACCGTCGTACGGTAGACGAATTCCTTGGACATGTCCGTGACACCTTGGGAATATCTTCTATGCGCTTTGAATTACTAGCCAGAGTGATCTTTCTACGCCTCACGTGACACTGAAGAGTATGAAAACCAAATGATAATGGTGTCTCGAGCCGTTGCAGCTGAGTAGATCGCATTCTCTTCCGTCTCTTTTGATGTCGAGAACGGGGCCTAGCTAGAGTCATGACCAGGCACTTGAAGCCGCTTGAACTTTATTGCTTTAGCGCTGGGGTAATGTGGCGTCAGAGCAAAAAATAGGCGCATTTGTTGTCATGGGTGCTCGCAGCAGCACCATAGTTGAACAAAGGAACTGAAACATTAGTCCGATGATTCAGCCTCCGGAGCTTCCTTCTGCCTGGACTGGATCCCTCAATAATGCTGGCAATAAGAATTTAATTTTACAGTAGAAGCTGCCATTCGACGTTGTCAAACGGAAATTTTAGTATCATCAGAAGCACCCTTAGCAGTTGCAGTTTAAAACTGATGTCATTGAGATGGAGCCACATTATTTTTGAGTCTGTAGCTGGCAAAAGGTACAACTGGGGTTTTGCCACTAGCCGTCAAAAATTGAAAAAAACTAAAATATCGTTGCTAACTTCCAGGGGTGTGCGGTATCACGTTTCGGCACCGGTACTATAGTAGCGAATCAGGTACCAAAATTTGCTGATACTGATACTATAGTTTCCTACCAATACCTAAAATTAACACGTCGGTACGGTTTACTACCGAAATTAACAGGGCCGGTATTGGTATACCAAAATTAGTACCAAGATTGGATTTAGCCGGTATCACATACCGGTACTTGCACCCGCATTTGGTTCCAGCGGTACTGAATACCGGTAGTTAGTACCGACAATGGGCATGGGTATTTATTTTGGGTAATTCTAGGTACCCACTTTGCTTTATCGCTTTCCAAGCCACCTCACTTGGCAATTTCGTTACCCGAGCCGACGCAATTCCTCTCTCTAGCGCTCGACCCAAGTGGACAAATTGTATGCGCTGGATCCATGGACCCATTCAACGTGTACGTGTGGTCGCTCCCGTCATTAGATGGCACTGTGCGTGCCTTTGACTTGAATCGGTAGAAAAACTTTCGTCTTTTCACAAATGCTCGTAAAGTGCTTGCTCAGCTGATTGTTGGCCGCAGTAATGTGGTTTCCATCCTTGCGACCGCCCGCAATATCGCGCTTGCCATCAATTGTTCCAATTTGTTCGCCATCATTCACGTCCCAAATGTTAATGGCCCCATTGAGCGTTGTGGAAGCAAGCTGCTTGCCATCGGGACGGAAAGCTACAGCTAACACGTCGGTAGGCTGCGCGAGAGGCTCAAGAAAGCTCTTTTTGCTCGCAAACACGTTCCAGAGACGAACAGTATGGTCCCACGAAGCTGAAATGAGAATAGGCTCAGAAACTGGACGCCTCACTGACGTTCTCAGTGGCCACAGTGGCCCATTGACGTCGCTTTCGTTTTCTCCTTCGTCCTTTGAAGCACTCAAGACTCTCATGCGCATTTCTCAAATTTTGGCTGTCGTCGCGACAATTTTCCTTCTCGCCACTGAATCTGCGTCGATGACTTCAACTTCGACGGATGCTACGCCCAGTCACCAGCGATATGGTGGGACGGATAATAACTGTGCAAACTGCAAGTAATCGACTGCTTGGAGTAAACTTCCGAAGGTTGATGAAGATCGAAGAATACCAGAAACACGTAATACCTGAACTCAATGATTGCAATGCTCAGGATGGCAGTTTTAACTTTCAAGCAGTAACGAGTGCTAAAAGGCAGCCTTAACATATTTTTCGCTGTATTCAATATTTTGTTAGTTCAAGTTCACAAGTCTTCTCATACTTCACACTAGACAACTTAAGCACAAATTGAGTAAAGGCCTAAGACCGTTCTCCAGCACCGATTTGTGGTTTTGATCTTTTTCTGGGGACAATCTTTTGTCAACTAACTATGTAAAAAAACTACCGCTAAGATCATCTCCACCAGTGTGCCAAAACTTTGTGGCCATATGAAAAGCGGTTTGACTGTCCTTTAGAGGATTGTACTTCATTACTATAGAAGGTCAAACGGTACAGATAAAATGAAAGCATTAAAGCATATGAACTCCATAAAAAGCAGGTTTAGAGGGAACTTTGGCCTAATAACGTTCCTTAATGGATAACCTGATAGCCCTAGTAGCTCTTAGCTTTTACATTTTTGGTCACTACACTCACTAAGGTTATAGCATGATAAGCACCCAGAAATTAGCCTGATGCAGGTCAATAAAGAGAAGATATTGAAGTTGAAGCAAAAATGAAGCAAGACAATATGGTATTAAAATATAAATGTCATCAGTTATGAACCTTCTTATCTTTTGCTTGAATGTTAAACCAAGCATTCACCAGATCCTTGTTGACCCTACATAAAAGCGTCGTCTCAAAAATATCGTCAGAAAGCTGAGTGCGAAGGTCATTCAGCACTAGTCTCGCCTGCGAAAAAACTCTTTCTGCTGGGGCCGTTGACGCTGGTATTGAGAGGATCATCTCTGCCAGCTGTGCTAGGAGTGGATAGTGGCTTTGATTATCTTTCCACCACTGGAGCGGGTTTGTGTTTGACTCCTCGGTTATATCCTCATCAAGAAAGCTTCTAAGTTCTTTTTCCCATACAGGTTGCGAAGACACCCCCCTCTTCGCATGGTGCTTTCTTCTAAGGTGTCCTAAAAGGTCATATACGTCATCGCCATCATCATCATTCTGTACCTCGCAGAAAGCCTTTCCGTAATCTGCTTCTGCTTTATCCAGTTGATCATCCATGTTAGCTGCCCCTGAGCCCTTCTTCCATTCGCCGCCTCTCCTGTTATTGCATCAGCTCCTTCCTCATTGGTATCTTCCTCAGACTGGACTTTACTATGAGTAAATAATGTCCCTGCATTTTTTACCATCTTGCGAAGAAAATTCTTACCACTGCAAATGTCGTGATGTCCATTTATATAGAAAGTCTCTTCAGCTTTATATCTTGTATCCAAAAGTGTTGCCGCATAACAAAGGGCTGGTAGGGACACAAACCTTTGATATAGAGATTTTTGTAAGCCCTTGAGAAAATTCTCTAGACGTTGAAAGCCGCTCCGTCAGCTTTATTGTTTCACCAGAAGAGATCTGCTGCGATGGCGATCGATAAGTGCTGTCGCGATGGGCGAGACACAGGACACTGATGTTTTGAATAGATCCTTGGTACTCTTAGTCTTGATCCTCGTCTCTCCGGCCCAAGCTTCGGAATATTTGCATAGGGGCAGCAGCAACAGAACTAAGACGCACACAGTGTTACGGGCCTCTAAATTGAGAAAATTGACTTCTGCTGCCAGCCATGCACGGGAGAGCGGTTTAAGTACTTCCTGTACTCTATTGAGCATGTAGAAGGTACTGTTCCACCGAGTGGCTTGATCCTGTCTCAATGCGGATGCTTTCATCTCGCATTCACGGCCTACCATTTATATTTAACATCATAATCACAAATAAAATTACAATTGCAAGTTTCAATAACAAGAAGTCCGTAGGAGATATAACATAAATAGAAGTTTATACTTACATTCCCTTTGTAGCGCCAATCTAGCAGTGCTGCTTCGGTTAAAGCCCTCTACAAAGTCCTTCACAACTTTGATGTTCGGGAATGCCGTAGCCAGGACCTTTGCGTTAACACATAGCTGAAGGCGATGCACAGCGCAGGGAAGAGCCGTGAAGCACGCTGCGATAACTTTAAGATTATTGCTGCAAATCTCAAAATTTGCTTTCACTCTCTCTAAGCGCCCATTCATTTCGGCTTCTTCGAAGGTGTCGTCCTCTTCATCTGAAATAAAATCCTCAAACATGATAAGAAGTGTGGGCTGTGGTTGTTGCGTGGGATCCTGTGCATTCGTGGAGCTCGCCATCATTCTATCATAG
>MIQA02007777.1:0-14617 GCA_001887855.2 Sclerospora graminicola | reverse complement strand
ATGAGAAAATATCTTATTACCTCACGGTTTCTATAAATTTTGGAGTTGTAAATCTACTGCTTCTGCATCTACTACTTTTTCTAAAACTACTGTTTCTATATCTGCTCCACGTGTCCGCACTTGCATAGGATCTTCGCATGCGTAATTTGTTAGCTCCGCTACGTTTTCTGTAAAGCAGTACAACATCGGGACTTATAGTTAATTCATCAACAAGTTAGACAAAACAATACATGCAACGATTTCTTCAACGTACAAGACTGATGTAGGCCTTTTCGTATAGACCTGCCACATGGGGTTCACGTGGGCTAAGTACAGTTATCAGCGCATTTTGCTTGCACTAAGCAGGATACCTATGGCTGTATGTGCGCCATGTTCTTTATTTTTTGCAATTGAACACCGTCAAATCCTCGAAGATGAAGAATTATTTGGGGTGGTGGCTAAATTATTTGCGATGGAGATTGACCAATCAAAAATTTGGGGGTGGAGGCTGACCAATCAAATTATTTGGGTTGGAGGCCGACCAATCAAAAATTCGGGGGTGGGGGCTGGTTAACAAAAAGGTGGGGGCTGAATAACCGATCCCTATTTTTTATGTTGTTTTCTCTTTTTTTACACGGGAATTTATAGTAAAATACGACTAAGTTATGGCTACTGCGCTATAATAACTAACAAGGGGTGTTGCAAGTTGAAGTGATGATGTGTATATCCCAGGAGCGACCTAACAAAGGCAAGCGCATTTTACTCATTCACAAATATAAGTTATGGAAGAATCGATTACACTCACGAAAGCGGGAAATTTTAAAGTTTTTCAGCTACTTATTTTGATAATGTTGGTGTCTTGGGCCTATTAATCAACTAATTAGATGATCAATTCCTACATTCAAATTTACAAACCACCATTCTTTTGCATGCTAGCGTTTAGATAAAATATGAAAAGTATGCATCACCACTACCTGTACAGTCACACCTCCCAATGAGAAACTTTTCCCTACGTGGCACAAATTTCTGTATCTGAAACCCACAAGTGTCAACAACACTGTATTTTTGGTATGGACGAGCGAATTTCCCCCTTTACGTGAAGTCATTTTATAAGTGGTCACCAAAATCCACCAAAAAAAATTCCTAGGGGTGGTGACTTCAGGCATGACACCAAAGTTCGTTTGACGAGGTAAACCTTTGATTGAATATTTGCTTTTGCAAATGTATGGGCCAGCACTATAATCTGCCTTCCTCTTCTATCATAAGTGGGCGTCAGTTGCCGGTGTGCGAAGAAGTGCATCAACTACGCACAGCGCAGACAATCCTGCAAGCGCGCGCTCTGAATCAAAATGGCGGCTTGACTGCTCAGGATAGAATGAAGACGACCAAGGCACCGAAGCTGCATATCTTTCGCAACAGGCTTCGTCCATATAGAAGCGGACGGCAAAGTCCCATCAGCCACAATGGGCTCTGGCAACCGGTAACAATCCTACAAGAATGCATGTAATAAGCTGGATGACTTTGTAATGTAGAGAAAAAATCTTGAAGACGATGATCCTTCTGCGGGTCGCTAACAAGAATCACACAAAGCCTTGCACCTGACAAATGCTGCAGCCGCTTGAGGAATATATATCATCCATCCAAAAAGTTGCTAAGTAGAAGAGTTTCGGGCTCAGCCGCATTTCCCGCGTACTTTGTAATTGCAGTAATTCTGTACTAGTGTGGAAAGAAAAGTGAATTTTCTATTCAGTAAACCCGTCTCGTACTTACTGCTACCATTAGCGCTGCTGGTCAGCGTTATCGCCTCTATGAGTTGCTCTGTTAGACTCATTATATTGCGAATGTATTTAAGGCATTTCGTATTCAGAAAAAAGGGACTTTGACAGGTTGACATATTTTCTTGCCCACAGATAGAATGTATCTGTCGGATCTGACCCTCGCCCGACGGCGCCGGTACATCTCCATCTACCCCTCGCGCAATGAGCTTCGGCAACCTTCTGACACCAAATATCAGGATGAGTTTTTTTCTGTCTCTAGTTCTAAAAAATGCACAAGCAAACATGTGTGTTCTTAGCGAAAGAACCTTTGGCATATACTCAATCATTGTATTAATATATGATAGACTCATAAGGGAAAAGTTCACCTTTGTTTGAGTCACCTCGGTTAGAGGCTCCTAACCGAAGGGCCAACCAAGCTAAAGAAGACACACCGACCTTTCATTAAAAATGTGATATAGGTGAGCAAAAACAGTGTCATCCAAGTTTTGGGTGAAAATTCCTGTATAATTTTATAACCGAGGATCTGTTGACTCAGCCGACCTCTTCGAGGTCAGTTGAGCCAACCGAGATGGTGACGATCATCTGACCAATCAGATGCCTCCATTTTTCAACCGAGCTGTTCCAGAACAGAGGTGAACTTTGCCCTAACTTCATAAAAGCTCAAGTAGTACCGTTTATCATCCCCCATAGATGACGTTTCCATATCTGGACCACTCGAATTTTTCTTGGTTCGTGCACTACTTAAGGAGGTGTGACTGTACATTACTAGTACATCCCGAAATTTCGGGCAATATCCAGAAATAAACTAGACGAAACTGACGTCCCAGAAATCACATAAAATGTGATGGATTATAGATCACGGTGCGCCTTTATCTCTCTCTACCCATGAGTTGCGGTATGTGAGAGTATTTTAGATACTTGATCCAATTCAAATTATAATAACAATGACTTAGTCGTATTTTACCAAAAATTCCCGTGTAAAAATGTTAAAACAACATGTAAAATATTTAGAACGATATAAAACCATTTGTGTCACGGATTTGAGTCAATTACATTATTGTCTGGGTAATTGATACCGTACTTCACAAAAAAAACACTCAAAATAAGCACAATTTCAGGGTTTTCTCCCACCTCTTAACATAAAGGTGACTTTTCATTAACAATAAAATCACCGTGGAGTCCGCACTCTATTTTGCCATCATGAAGAGATCCAATCAGAGATGGAAAGGGGCAAGTTACGCTAATGGTAATAATACTGGGTAAGGCACAAATTTTGGTAGCTATGAATGCTCTGTATGTTCATTACTAAAAAGACTTTGCAGCGATAGCGTTGCGAATCTTGCTATCTGGGTACCTTATGCTAATATACACGAATTTGTGGAAGTTTGGGCGAGAAGACTTAGCTAGACAGCCGATCAGCAGTGTGTAAAGTAGCGATACGCATTAAAACCGATCGTCGTTTGGGCTGTCAATGGGTTCCAGCAAGACTGTCTGTCAAAACGGATGTATAGAAATTGTATGTTTGCTTCATGAAACAGGAATGACAGCATGTTCTACTGTGCAGTGGCTGCTGCTGCAAGAAGCGGTCATTTGGAGATTTTTTCCTTTTTTGCAACAGAATTGGTTTTTGGATCTTCAAAACCACTTGTTGACAATTTTCTTGCTTTTAGAAAATGCCATACGCGAATAATCGCGCGACTTAAATATTCTGCCTTGACAATTACAATGTTAATTTTATGTAATCCACAGCCACCCACTCGATAAGTGTCGTCATGCTTGATGGATCCACAGTGGGTGCACTTCCGTCTGGGATAGCCCTGGTCAGCTCGAGATTGTCAACACATTCGAGTATCGTCCTGCCTACCCCAGCAGCGTATTTTCCAGTGCGGAAATCTCTGTCCTGTTCGTGTTGTCCCGTTACACTGACTACATGTACTTCAAAATTTTTAAGCGTCCAACTTGAACCGCTTATCATATCACTCCGTCGAATGCTAATTACGGAAACGACTAAAACGTTATTGTGACCGACAGATGCTTCATAAAAAGCAAAGTGTTCTATATCAACTAAAGCGACACTATAAGATCATCGGTGAAGTGTCGCTGAAACTCAATATTATAGATACAACAGAGCCTGGAGCCCCATCTATAAAGTCCGTAATATGACGAAAAAGACATCGATTGTTATAACCAATGTTGAGTCTGCGGCCGGCAATTTATATTTTAGAGGATGGGAATACTTGAAGATATACCGTATTTAAATAGAAAGGGAATGGATTCGGGGACTGGCTGAACAGCCTCATGTACAAAATGCTAGCCTATTGGTACTTGAAGCTTGGCTAAAGGTCAGTAAGTAGGCGGTTTAACAGTCCCAAGTAATGTATGAGAGATATGCTAATGCTCTTTTCTGCGTTGTTATTCCGCTTTTACGATTTTGAAAAGGTGCCCTTAAAACTTAACAAAAAAATCACAATTTGGGTTCATTTTTCACCACCTTTAATATTTACCAAATCACCTTTTAGAAGACGGCCAGGTGTTAATTTTGTGAAGTACGGTAACTAATTACCGACATGGTAGTAATTTTGGCACTGCTATAATTTTACTTTAAAGTCGCATTTCAAATGTTACAAACAGATAAGACGACACAGGAAACTACAAACGAAGGGTGGTAAGAATAGTGAGAACAATGAAGAGTTAAGCTAATTACCGCTGCATAGAGTTAGTGAATCACTTCACAATATATATTCAACTTGAAACAAGTAATCTCGTTTGGTTATTCGTTTCTCTACCCGATTATCTTCCAAGTCAAGAATTTTTTTACGCATATCGATTGATCAAGTTTCCTACAGATGCAAATGGATGAAAACGAACGGTTTAAATGAAGTCATGCCCCACAATGTTACACCGTTGTGAGGCTTCTGTTGAATGAAGGAATCAAGGTACATATCAAGTCCCGTTTGTGGATGCGCCAGACGATGGATTCTACTTGGTTCCTCTTCGACAAATGAAGTTGTAGCTGTTTATCGTTATCGCGGTGTCTTGAAAAGAAAATGCACGACTTGCAGTGCGCCGTTCCCGCGCATCCATTTAAGATAAAGTTGTTGACGCATATACTGACCTATGCGTAAGCCTACCCCTCTCAGGGCAGTGGTTCGGAAACATATGGTATAAATACGGAGGAGGTTAAGCCGTCTGACTTTAAGGTTTACTTCGTTTCTGGCGTCAGGATGGAAGAACGCTCGTTCAGAGCGCTGTGGTCCTGGTTGGTGCGCATTGGGTGGTCGCGCGGGTTGAGCAGCAGCTACATATGTTCGCGACGGCGTCAGTCTCAAGGATTTATCTGTGAAGCGCTACGTGGACTACTTTGTGGGTGAGGACGAGATAAGACGCTTTGCCGGAAAGGAAGGTTCGTTTGTGATCGGTAAGCCCGTCTCCGTTGGCTGAAACCGTGAATCGGCGTCGTCGTTGTCTGCGCAAGGTCAACGCCATCAGCGTCTATGCCGCCAGTGTCTGCGCCATTAGCATCTACAGCGTCTGTACCAGTGCCATCAGTGTCACCAGTGTCTAGTCAGTGACTGCGCCAGCGTCTGCACCAGTGCCATCAGTGTCACCAGTGTCTAGTCAGTGACTGCGCTAGCGTCTGCACCAGTGCCGGTGACTGTGCCGCTAGTCTGCGTCTGAGCTGGCAGTGACTGCGCTAAAGCCTGCTCCAGCATCTGTCCCGGTACCGCCAGTATCTGCGACCTGTAAGGTGAGGACGGTGAGCCAGAATTGGTAGCCCTGTGGTGGAGCCGATTTCTAACAGAAATGTTTGGTGAACTCGGGTTACCACTGGCCCGGACGACCAATTATCGATGGGGTTACTCCGTGAATCCTGGTCGATCTCTTGATCAGACTTATCAACGCTAGGGCGATCGTCCCGATATTCCCGGTCTTCCGACCGGTTTTCATGATCGACCGGATCAAATTTTTTCATCTCACCTTGTATACCCATTGGTTCACGTCACTTCAGGTGGACTCTAGATAAAAGCGACTTTCCCGATGAGGTCGGCGGATATGCCTTCTTCAAGACGGGCTCGTTATCCGTTACCGGAGGATCGATTAGGGGTGGTACGATATGCAAAATACCATATGGGGAAGTTTCGATCGACGGAATCAACTAATAACGAGAGATAAACAATAACCACTTAGATATAAGGGAATAAAATCCCATGATATAATCACAATCCTTCACAGTAAGTCCACTTAGTTATCTTTACAATTTTTTTAATTAGTTAACGTGTTCAAAACACGCGGACGTAAGGGGTGATGATGAAATAGCCTAATACAATCCCTTCGGGGGACTTCCTGCGAGCCAGAGTGCGTCAGTACGCGTCTCGACTGGGAATAGGTTGAGCAACTGTAACCCTGTGCCCCCAATAACCGCTGGCAATTGGCGGAGTGACTCATTGTTTAGGGGGTTAACTAAGTACCGTACACCCACCTATGTGACTTACCCAATACTTCGAACTTAATCATCCCGTCACAGGATCGGACGATATTACGTTCGTCAACCTTAGCAATAAACCGACCACCTTTGCTGTCCTTGTGATTTTACCGGTCGGTTCATCCTTGCCGGTCCATCTCACAACGATCCCCCTATCCCGGTCGGCTTCGTCCGGCCATCCGGTACCTGATCCGCCAACCCGGTCGGTCCTTCAGCCATAAAGCCATGTAATCAAATAACCATCGACTTCTTTCAGCTTCAATGTTGACCGTTCCATGTCTGTGATGGTCCATAAGGTTCCGAGTACCCGATCGGCAAGCTTGGTCAGTCGACCGAGGCCGGCCGGTCGGACCTGCTCATACTGACCAAAACACCCATGTTGAACCATAATACCAGCCAACGATCGCAATAAAACAATAATCCAGGCTGGTCGGCGTATACCGACCCGCATTCCGATCCCTGGGGCAGGTCCGATCCGTCGTTTCATTTCTCCAGGGACGTTCGGCCAACATGACCGGTTCATTCCACCAAAATATGCTCACAATCAAAAGAGAAAACATGCAAACTATAGAAAACGCCACATAACACTTAGAAAATTTAAAAATATAACAAAAATAATTATTTGAGTACCTAACGACCTGCCACGAGCATCTGTATCCGGGGAACCAACCCCCACCATCAGGCTTCAACCCCTTTCGTTCGATCCGGCGTAAAGATAGGTGTAGCGCGGAAGGGAAACAAGAAAACGTCGTGGTCGTATTCTCCCGCTGAATGTCCGCCATTGGATCTCATTCTAGGGTCGACGACGTGTGGGAATGAATGGACGCAGCGACCAACGTTCGACAAGAAATTCCCGCCCTAGTCGAAGATTACATTCAGGGCGCGCTGAAAACATGCAAAGAAGCGTTCCAGCAACAGTGCTGCTGGAGGACGAAATCCCTTCTCCTCCAGATCGCCGGATCAAGCACTTCGTAGCCCAGTATTCAGAGCTCGATGGCATTGTTCGAGTACTAGATATCCTAGTTTTAAACGCTGAAGGCACCTGGACGTGACGGAAATCTCATTTCCCGCCGTTGTTTGGATGCACTTGCTGTCGTTCAGCAATGCTTCGAGGCGAGATGATTACTCACTGACCGAGGTCGACCTCTAAGATCTGTGGCGGAACCAATATCGCGACGATCCGTGGAGCCATCCTGGACTCCAAGCCCTTCGGCTGCGCCATAACAATGGATTTTAATTGTCGCAATAGCCGGCCGATCTTTGTTAATCTTATTCAAATTGTTCAATCAATACATGTCACGACCGGTATTTCCAATTTTTCCTTTCTGCAATCCATGACTCCACATCACTGGTTCACTATGTTTATATGCTAGCATACCAACTACAACAATACGTAATCAATCGATGCAGACCGGGTTGGTTCGGACCAGTTTGTCGCTCATCAAACGCCAGTCGACCAGGACTATTGGGATTCCCGGTCAACTTCCTCTTGGGTCTACATGACCTTGAACATGTTATGGCTTATGTGTTCACGTTTGAATTCTCGCAGCAATGCTCCCCAACTAGGATCTCCTTCATCAATCCAAGTCGTTTCATCATATCATTTCCAGCGTACTAGAAACTTGCAATGCGTTCGGCCGTACTGGGGTTTTCTTGCTCGATCGGGTATCAATTATCTTTTCCTCTTTGTATTCGTCTTGATCGAGCGGTCTTTCACAGCTATCTTCCCGCAAAAGTGCTCTATCGAAAACCTTTGTCTGTATTCCGCAGAAAACGGTACCTTCGGTGGATCGGAAAATTACCTCACTATCTTCAGTTTTGATATACGGAATACTCCGTAATCGATACCTGCCGTGATCAGACGAGAAGCATGGTCGTCGATCAACCCAGCGACACGGAAAGGTCAGTGCGACATGTGAGCCAACTTCCTTTCATTACCTTCTCTCACCCGATCCATATAGAGACCAACCTTTGACCCCGGTTCGATGATATGCGAACTGGGATGATCATTGTTCTGGTCGGCTCTCTCTTAGGTTGCCTTCCAAAGTCGTTCGTTGACCTGCTCCCGTGTATATTGGTAATAACGTCGATGTCCCATGCGCCACCGGCGGGCCTATCGATCACGTCTTCTGGTGCATCCGACCGGGACCGCCGCTTCGATGACGGAACGTGGATCTCATCCATAAGCCAAAACGAAGGGGTGTCACCTCTGACTCGATCGAACGAAGAATTTAACGGAAAATCCAGTCTTTCTCCATATTCGTCAAGTCCGGTTGAGATGGGTCAGTAACATACATCTTGATCGCTCTTGTCAGCGTCTGTACCTTTTGTTTGGCTTTCCGTTTTGCCTGTGGTCGGTATGCCATCGATGCGTTTTTTCCCTGATCCAGCATCCGATTGAACGATCGGAAGGCTTCGTCCATAAAACCACCTCGAGGTCATGTCGGATCACCCCACTCGCGCCAAATTGCCTGAAAACACATTCTTCGTAACTTGGGGCGACCTGTGGGCTGTTCGAGTAGATCTGGTCTCAGCTATCACCAGACATGTGAACAGATTGGTCCAAATCAACAGTTCAGTATTGCCGTATAACCGATTTCGGTAGAGAGAATGCCATCCATCGCTATCAACTGAAAAAGAAAAAAATCCAGGTGACCTGCCTCGTATGAGCAGCATACCGTTCCCGGTCTCACAGACCGTTCAGGTTACCACAAACGTTTGTACGCTTCGATATAGCCCTCTCCAGTGAAATTGTTTGCGAGTCTTGTGATATGTCGGACCTACGCCTTGATGATCACCTTCTCCGGCTGACGTGGCAATGATGCAGTATGTCGGCCTGTAAGGTTTTAGGGATGACCAACTTTGCCATCACGGTCGGCATCAGCTCGAACAACCTTTTAGTGATAAATGGGAGTCCGTTCTCATCTTGTTCGTACTCGGAGAAATTTTAGCACATTTCTTTGCTTCGTTCTGACTCAATTTCTCCAGATCACCACATAAATAGGCTTTCAGATCTACGATTCACTTCTCTTCATTCTAAGCTTGTAAAATCCTTTCAATCCGATGCTGCGGTACTTCTTCTTCACTTAAGCCTTCTTTTGAGGTCGGTTTAAGGGGTGCTGATCAGATTTGCGACCTGGTCGCTATAATCACCAGCACCGGTCCGGCTCCATCACCTTATCGGATCAGTTCGGGCAACCGGTTGATCTCGACCAATTCGGTCAATACCACATCCTCAGTGATTGCCGATCCGACCTGATCACGCATGGCCATCGTCGCCAAGTGATTGGTCCTCCGGTTACAGTCTCGTTTCACATCAAGGAGATCGCCCGGTGCGTGATTCGCACTGAGCTACTTCGACGATGTGTTCATCCACAGCAAGGATGAACACAAAAAAAGCGATGTAGACGTTCATAAAGAACATCTACGTTGGGTGTTAGAGCTTGCGCATGAAAGTCAATCAAAAGTGGTCTATTGACCACTCTTGATTGACTTTCATGACCCAATTATTAACAAATTTGAGACGAGGCTCCTTGCAGTCGATTTCCCCAGTTATCTGTCTTATCACCAGGTTTGAATCTCCACAGATAATTTTTCTGCCCTTTCAGATCGAGCGGCAGGTCTCGATACTCGGCTTCGTTGGCTGTGATACAAAGTGTATAATTCGTGGTAGGAGTTGTTGGGCCCTCCACGTTGTTTCCAAAAGACAGCACTGTACGCCCAGACACTTTTATTAACACTTGCCGATCCATTGAAACTTATGACGACCAAGTCCTCGTTCGGACCCACGACCAGCGAGGAAGATGCGATAGTTTCCCTTAGTTGCTTCCGGGAGCTATTTTGATCAGGCTCCATCGACTTCTGCCCGCGGCGTTATGCTGGCCACCAGGATGCCAAGAATTTCTTCCTTACCCCTGGTACATTTGATGGCCTTCAGTGATCACTGTGACAACAGTGCTGATCATCGCCCCAGTTCCATCGATTCCGGACGATGACAACAACCAAGCTAAGGTGGACCGTCCTGAAGTACCTTGATCGGTCTTGTGACCAATACAGTATATCAAACATTTAATATACGTAACAATACCAATACTTCTTCGTCCACAATGTTAATTAAACTTCGCTCGGCTTCAAGGTCCGACTTGTGAACGTGACCGGGAAGTATACCCCATCATGGTACTGAACCAGGGCAGCCCAGATCGCCAATTTGTTCGCGTATAACATAACGACAGCAACTTTTTCAGGGTCGAAATGTTTCAGATCTGGGTCATGGCCATCTTCGCCTTCAGCAAACTAAACGCGACCATGTATGTTCGATATGGTTTCCCGATCGGGATGATAGTTGGTCGACTGGTAGGTTAGTCTTACAGGTCGACTTTTCCGACCCGGACGACTGGTCGGTCTTGGCCGGTAACGCTTCTAGTCGGTCGCGTTCCCGAATCATACGTCTCTCAATTTGTTTAATATAGCTGCATACACCGAGAAGTCTTCGATGAAGCGGCTGTAATAGTTCAGACTACCAAGAAATATTACATGCCTTTAACGATCTGGGAAACGGTAAGTTACTGAGTGACCCAAGATAGCCTTCTGCCCTGGATCTACACGTTAGGCGACTTTAGGCTGACCCCAAAAACTCATGACACACTGATCGACAAATTCCAACGTTCAAAAGTGTCGAGTAATCTTTGAACCATATCACACAATATATCCCTTGATGTAGCCCTGACCAAAATGTCATCTATGTGGGACATCTTCCTAACACTGGTGGTTTCTGATCCCGATCAGGTTCGCCTTCAGTAAACACATCATGAACCTCAATTATTTCCCGATCGGTACTGATTTGGAAGTAACCATATAAGGCGTTATCGATCAGCCTCTGATAGATCTGAGGATCGTTCTTTAATCCGAATGGCATCCGATTCCATTCAAAAAGACCGAAAAGCGTTACAAAGCCAATATTTCCCGAGCCCGATCGGTCATCGATAGGACCCAGAAACCACTAGCAACATCCAAGGAACAGAACGACAAGACTTTTCCAAATCCTAAAGTAGGTCGTTGATCAGGGGCATTGAACAGACCATCAGTTTTGTAAACTTATTGACCATCCTGTAATCGATACATTAGTCTAATCAATTCTTCTTAATCACAATCACGATCGGTGAAGCCCATGGCGAGGATGACGGGCGGATAATTTTCGTACTTAGTAAACCCTTGACCAGATCAAATAATTTTCCCGATATTTTAGCGCGACCCTACGGCAACGTTGGGCGAACGTCTTAGCGCCTCCCACATCAATGTCGCAAACAGATCCGTATACGGCTGGGGGTAGGACATTGCCCTTCCCGACCAACAAATGCCGCCTTTTCCAGATGATCCTCCAAAGCGGATCGTTCTGTTCGAGAGTGTTGACCTCTGGGTCGTCGGTCTTCAGGTCATCCATGGTGTCTTCCAGCACATTAGACGACAGCTCCGGCAGAACAGCCATCTGATTTTCGATATCGTCGATATACTGCTCACCGCTTTCATGGATACACAGTAGGTCGTCTTCCGGCTCTATTTCTTCGAGTCCTACCTGACCCGGGGCCAACCTAGACTGGTCACCCGCCTTTCAATCCGCTTCCAATTTTATTTCATTTTCAATCACCATCGTGGATACCTTTGGCTCAATCTCCTCTACCTGATCAGCTTTAACTCTTTCCTGATCGGTGATCAGGTCGACTTGGGAAGCCGATCATTACCGTCATCATTCAATTCAATTGTCACATATGGTCCGACCATGACAACACTCACGTTTTTCGGACTTCCTCAACGCTATTCCCAGTGGACGACGTTGAAGATGATTTCCTGACCAGCAACTTAGTAGGAGTATAATCTGGCTTGTCTACCAAAGGTGAGGTATCTTCGCCTACCGACTTCTCGTTACTGATCAGGTCGGCGGTGGCCTAGTACGCCAGGTTCTGCCAGTCGGTATGTCTACGGGACACAATCAACACTACTCCATTTGACGGGGTACTTGGATCCGGCTCTATCCACTCGTCCGCGATCATCCTGACTGCTCTCGCCGGTCGGGCAGCAGACGCCTTGACCTCGTCGGAGTGGGGATTCGGTCTGTATCTGTTCGATCCCATTTCAACCTTCGGTTCTCGCTTGTTGTCACGTTGTAACGTCCGCAGTGTCTGGTTCAGTTCTTCGGCCAAATTTATCCGGAGAAGCGTCAACTGGTCAGCCAGGTCACGATTGCCCAATGTATGATGATGAAATGTTCGGCGTGTTCGCGAGCCATGTTCACATGCTTGAGGTCCTTGATCGGCATTTAGCCCTTCGTCCAGCCACAATTAAACGGTGGAGGTACTCGATCGGCGTTCCATCCTTCATGTGGTAGTATTTTCTTGCAACCGATACTCCCGAGTTGCAATGTTGCGCCTCGAATGCATCATTTAACTGAGGCCATTTCGATCGGACCTTCCGACTTAGTTGTTTAAGCCATTTCTTGGCCGAGCCATTCATCACTCTAAACATCTTTCTCTTTCCGGCGTCTTTCCCCGTAGGAATGCGGACTTCATTCGGCTGAACCAAGCTCCGCCTGGTCGTCATCCATATCCTTACCATTGAATCCTTTAATTCGGGAATCGCCAACATTTGGACTCTGGTGACCGTTCCAGAATCGAAATCAAAAGTTTGGGCTGTGGCCATATTCGCAGATACACAAAGTGAGATGAAGGTAAACTTGATTAATCGATTGTTCATGATGACCGGTCGGAAGTTCGGGATGATGCGGCCGATTGCCCTAGCGGTGATAAGTCCGATCAAGAGATCGACCAGGATTCGCGGAGTACCCCCTCCTATAATTAGTCGTCTGGGCCAGTGGGAGTTCTTCCAAGAACTTCTGTCTTGGATTTGGTAATCGACTCCATCACAATGGTGCGCGTGCCCGGATCACGTGGTGACTCTGGATATCACCGTGATTCCTCCAAGGATGAAAATAATTTAGCGATCACAGTGAATGGAACTGTTTTGAGTGTATTGGAGGAAGGCGTATCGCCTCTGATACTGTCCAAGTTAAAAGGAAGCGATGATCAACCTGGTCGAGTATCGATATTAAAGATGAAATTACTCCCCATAAGGCGCCGACCGGATCCGGTCCGGGTTATGATAAAACTAACTATAACCCTGGAAAAGATCCCGAGGTCGTGACCTCGATCCTATGTATAAAGATAAACTCGGAAAAGAACATAAAAATGGGGAGAGATCAATACGTTCCACCTAAGAAATACATTCTTTCAAGCTGAAGATGTTGGGGGATGACAAAAAAGGTACCGAACATATCCGGGCGATCACGGATAAAGATATATAATACGAGCATTTTACTTGTATAAATTCAGTAATTTTCTGAAGACCAACCATATCATGAAAGTTATTCGCCCCAAGATTGGAAGTCGATCAACCAACCGATCACCTCCGGCATTCCACTCGACCTGATCAGACACCGGTTCGGTCAGATCAAAGCTGTCGGGATCACTCCTGGTGCATGTGATGTGAATAAGCGTTTTGATGTGGATAACGAAGTGAATAAGGAGGTCATGGTAAAGTTACATGACCACCTACCCACTATCGTCGGTCGATACTTTGCACCCATCGCAGCTAATCGAACATCCCTTGGCAAACGGCGCACAGGACAACGATTCGATTTACGCGTCGGCCCCGTCTGTAGCGGATTCTACCGACTTGTACGTCGGAATAACCCGCATGATATTAGGTCCGAAAGGAACCGGGAAGATTGACCCCACATTTAAAGCCCAGATCCGGAAAAGAAAAGCGAAAGCCGGTCGAGTCGGGTCGGAAGACAGCTATGTGGTCGCTCCGAATACTGTAGAGGATAATCAAGTCTACAGGAATGGCATGCCCGAAGTCCATTACCAGATGCGAAGCATGTTTGCATCAATGACGGAACGTTTCCTACAGGAAAAACGTGGATCACAACAATATGTACCAGATCAGAGACGATCATGGCAGCAACGGCCGAGTTATGACCGTTTGGCAACCAAATTGGCCTTTACATCTGCGGATGTGGATATCGAATCGGTCCAATCGAATGGGAATTCGGCAAAACGAACCCGACCACATCGCCAAGTTGATCAGAAGAACTACCAGGGGCAACCCCATCAGTGGTGTCGATTGGATATGGAATAGATAAGAGGAACGACGCAGCATTTTGATCCAGATGACCTAGCCCTGAGGATGTCGCGTAAAGCGAATATGGCCTTAGTCTGATTTCGATTCTGGAACGGTCACCAGAAACCAAATGTTGGCGATTCCCGAATTAAAGGATTCACTGGTAAGGATATGGATGAAGATGTGGTGTAGTCGCTCTCAGAAA
>MIQA02007774.1:0-25444 GCA_001887855.2 Sclerospora graminicola | reverse complement strand
CAAGGCTGGAAGAGCCATCACCTCCGAACCTATGTTCGGCGGGTTGTCGAGTGTTAGAGACTGGACAGCTAATCCAGTCTCTGTCTGCTTCAAGACGTTTATCGTCTCGACGGACACAACCGCATGATCAGATGCACTCGTCTGATCCGTTGCCTGTTCTGCAGCACGGTGATTACTATCACTCGTGCGCAAGGCATCGTCATCATGTTGACCATTGTCAACCATGGGGTTATCACACTCACGACTGTTTTCAGTCGTGGGTTCTTCGTCTTCGACACGGAAGTCACTTACATCCGTGTCGGTACCTTCGTCTTCACGGTGGGTGTTTCCCATCGTGGGTGAATTCCCTGCACCACGACCGTCATCGGTCGTGGTTACTTCAACAGGGGGGTGTTTGTCACCCGTGTTGCACACATTACTGACACGCAACGACTCGTTCGTTGCGTGTGTAAGTCCCTCTGGACTTTGGTCAGCGGGTGTACTATCCGCTGACTTAGTCGGATCAGATCTGGTGGTGCCATCGCTACCCACCAGACTGTCTGACTCTGCGGTTGTATCGTTAGATACAGCCGGGCTACTCACAGGGTGATCAGATCCTGTGGGACCGCCGCAGTCGATCGACTGGGTTAACCTGTCGATCGTTGGTTGATGCTTGGACATCCAAGGGATGCCCAAGATTACATCGAACTTGTCGTCAAGGTCGAGGACGATGTATTCGTCCTCGAACGACAGTTCGTCTAACTCAAAGCGTGTGCGAATCACACGCTTTGGTATAGTCACGGTTGCACCTGTTGCTAACCGGACTGACAACATGCTTCGTGAAGATTCAATCTCCACGAAATTCAACGACGTTAGAACCTCAGTTCTAACGAAATTGTTTGACGCTCCTGTGTCAAACAGAGCGCGCATGGGGACATCGTTTCCATGTGGCTTAACCTCCAGGGTGATGAGGGGGTTCCCTTCACCCTGCACGTGTTGACAGGACATAGTCCCGTCTGGGGCTATTATCCTCACATGCCCGATGTCGGCATGTGAGATAACCCGCCCAGTAGGGCGCCCCGCCCCTACTGGTTGTTGACGTTTTTTGCATCAACAGAGGGTTGCCCCTGTTAATGTCGCTTACCTGCGGACTGTCCAGTCCGCTGACTGCGTGGCGCTGGACGCGGCGCCATGAATTCATGGGCGTAATGGCCCATCTTCGCGCATCTGTTGCAGCGAAGAAACTTCTTGTTCTTCGGTTGCCTCGGTGTCGAGGCAACTGCAACCGATAGGTCCATTGGTTCTGGACCTCTTCTGTTCGCGCCCTGGCGCGGGTGTTGGTGTCTCGGGACGCAGTGTGAACTTCGTCTCGATGAGAAATTGTTATTATTAACATGCTGCATTTGCGGCATGTTAAAGTCGAAAGGCGCTTGCGCTTTTTGACTAACCCCAGCATGCTTTGTTGCTGAACGCATGCTGAATTCCTCTCGGATGCTTTGGTCTATAGCATCCCTCAGAGTCTTTGGGGGAATTCGGTAAATACTCTGTTTGATGGGACTGTCGTTCAGTCCCTTCATGAAGCCAGTGACCTGCATGGCAGGGGGCACCGGCTCGTATACAATATTTGATAACAAATATTGTATTTTCTGAGCGTACGGTTGTAGGCTCAGCTTGCCCTGCTTGAGTTCCATGAACTCTTCGCGGCAGCTAAGCTCCATTTCTGGAGCTTCGAAGTTGAGCTTTAGCTCAGCTTTTAAATCCTGATACGTCAGGAACGCAGATCCATCAGTGGCTCTGCGGCTCATCGTCCATGCCCTGGCGCGACGGCCTAGGCATGTGGTGGCGAAATAAGCTTGTGAACGTGGGTCCACAATCTTTTGCGCAGAGAGGGCATCTTCCACCTCTGCGAACCATCTACGAAGGGGTTCACCCCCTTCGCCAGTAAAGGGCGGAATCCGCGCCTTTACTACATCAACGCTCGCTGTGGGCGTTGTTGGTGGCGACCGCGACATTAATGACGCGAAACGCACCTGAGGGTCTATGTAAACCCTCTTGAAACGGTTTACCGTTTCTAAAGCTTCCTCCTAGGTTTTACCTCGGGGGTGGTGATGATGTCGGTCCCCATGGTCCGCATCATCTCCACCACAGTATCCACACTTCTTTGTGGAAAGTGAGAGAAAGTTTCCCTCACTAAGTCTTGCGCGAGCTGTCGCTCGCGTTCACGATCACTGACCGTCGTTATGACGGTCGGGCGGCTCTTAACTCTTCGCTCCGCTAGTTAACTAGCGGAACGGAACGAACAGTGGTCGTTTAGACGGAGCACAAAGTGCTACCAGGTGTAACAGGCTAGCTGTTACAGGCTAGCTGTTACAGGCTCACAATGTTAGAATTGCAAGTGAGGAAGCGTGCAATTGGTTAGAAATAAATGCAATTTGTTTTTCAATAGTTTAATCTAGGTCTGGACTATTTAATTAATTAAATAGTACTAGTTATATATATGAATATATAACTACGACACGTGGCTACAAGACGGTAAGTTTAAGAGTGGTATATTTATGAGTGGTTTAGAGCTAGCTACTATAATTAGATCTAGACTAATCATATAAACCTAATCATATAAACATGTAATATAAAACTGATCTAATAATACTCTTATTATTAGATCTCTTCTTAGATTCGATATTTGTATCAGAATCTGTTTCTCAGGGTGGATTATAATAACTTATAATCCAATATTCGCATTTCAGACAGCAAGTCTGAAATTGAAATTTCAATTTAAATATCACTTATGTAATGGCACTCCATTTTAGATGCCATATCGACATTACTAGCGGGGCGTGATTTCATTCGATCCTGATGGCTGATTTGACAAATCGACCGGAGATGGCCAGCTGCTTTAACTGATTCCATGTTAACAACGATCGGCTCTTGAGCTGGCTTGTCCATTGGTCGGCTGACATACGGTCCTGGTTGCCACGATCGCCCCTGAACAGGCATGTATTGATTCGATCCATGTTATTTTTTTACGAAACGATCCATCCTAGTCGTAAACATGGTTCGGAAGTGACCAGACATTTTTTGTTTTCACGCATACCAGTAAAATTGTTATTGGGGGTCGTGTTGTTCCGATCAACATCTTGGCCGGCTTCGAAGCTGTCTTCTGATCCGACTCGACCTGGTTCGGGTTTTCTCTTTCTGTTCTGCCGCTCGGTTTTAGGGTCAATCTGACTAATTTATTTCGGACCCAATGCCATACGAGTCGAGGAATCAGTAGAATCCGCTCTAGAAGGATATGATACGTAATCCGATTAAGCTATAGGGTGTTCGATCAACTGTGTTTGGTGTGAGAAATCGATCGGCGGTGGTTGGGAAGCGGGGTTCTCCCCAACCGGCGAGGCCAGGTGATTGTAAAGCTTTACCATAGCTTCTCTGATCATATCTTTGTCTTGATCGAACAATTGGTTCCCGTCAAACGCACCAGTAGTGATACCAACTTCGTCGACCTGGACCAGCAGATGATCAGGACCGCCTATACTGGAAGTGACCACTGGTCGAAGCAGGCGAGCTTGTTTGCAACGAAGATGTCAAAGCGGAAGAGGAGTTAGTCAGACGAGCTGAATCGGCCATTGGTTGTAGTTTGAAAAATGGATTGTGAGAGGTCGGACCGCAGTCGTTGTGTGGCTGCGATCAGACTCAGGGGCGGCTGTGGTGAAGTATGTTAAAAATTGTGTACCGGTAGTCCGCATCTCGACACAGATTGGTGGATATTTCATGGATGGCCTGGTTGTATCCGTAACAGCTGTGACATGCCGGTCCAACGTTGGGGTGGCGTAGGTAATAACGGGCTATCGCGAAGATGTGGAAAAAATGCTAGGATTGCCGTTATCACACCTTGTCCCAGAAGAAAAGTGGATCGGCCAGGCAACACGAACAGACGAGAGTGTCCAGATATCGGACCGGGTCGACTTTAAAGTCAGACCGGCTAAGGCATATGTGACGAAGCAGGTTTAAGGATGGTTCGACGTATTGGTTATAGTGGAGTATGGGTATTGAAGCCAAATATCGCTGATCCAAGTGGCCCAAGTGACGTGGTATTTAGATCGGGTCTAAATCGACTAAATGAGTTGGATCAGCCTTAAAACTTGAAGATCAAACGTCTAAAAGAGTTACTATGTATAATATGGCCCCTTGGGATATACTGACCGAGACGAGTGGCGAAAATCAGAAAACCGAATCGGCATTAAAGGATCGAGTCAAGTCCATCATCGTGAAAGACTGATTCCGAGATGACCTCTCGAGTTAACGTGCTTTAGAGTTGTGGATATGTTTGGGCGAGTAAAATATGTTGATTTCTTGTCGATTTGGAGGTGTTTCGAGTTGATTTTGAGATGATCCAGAGCTGGTTCCAACCTGGTTATGATGCGATCCTGAACCGGTCCCAAATCGGCTTCCAGGTGCTCAAAAAGAGAGAATCCAGTCAAGATCAGTAATGAATCGAATACAAAACGTCCCTAGAAGCCGATTCTAAGCTGATTACGAGATGATATCCGAAGATCGAGTTGGTTGAAGATCAGCTGAGGACCAGGTCGGGATCAGTTGAAGATCGGTCTAAAGTGGTATGGATCAGGTTTAAGAAGCATGGAACATGGGTTTATGGTTGTACCAAAACAACTTTGTGGCAAGATGAAAAAGATCGAAATATGAGGTGGGTCACATAGTTTGGTGTATGGTACATTAGATATTAGATATTGCATATATAATGACAGTATTGAATTTACCCTCAAAGCACAGAGTCGCTCCGCTACGTGCCGCGGTCATTGGGTGCGCAGTGTTAACTAGGCCCCTGTAGCTCCACTAAATTCCCGGTTAGGACGCGCATAGACGCATTTTGGTTTACCGGAAGTCCCTCGACGGGATTTCTTTATGTTTTGCAACCCTCATGCGCACGTGTTCTGAACACGTATTTACTCATTGGAAAGGTTTTGTGGAGATAACGTTGTGGTTTATGTGGAAGATCGTGGTAATATCGTTGTTTTTCATGGTTTCTTGGTTATCTCTCGTTTTATTGGTTGATCCAGTCGGTTGAAGAATCCCGACCTGTCCTTTGCGATACTTATATATAGTATCACCCCGTAATCTGTTCTCGGTGAAGATGTCCGCCGAGAGAACCCCTGTCTCAAGAAGGTCACATCCTCCGACCTGATTCGGAACATTTTCCTAGTCCACCGGAGTGAATACCAATGGGTACACAAGGTGAGATGAAACTAAACATTGATTCTATCGTGCATGACGACCTGTCGGAAGACCGGGAGGATCGGATCAGTCATTGTAGTGATGATTCATCTAATCCTAATGCTGATCAGGATCAACGAAGTACCCCTTCCGACAATTGGTCGTCCGGGCTAGTGGGAATCCGACTTCCTCCCACAACTACGGTTACGGATTTTAAAATTGGCTCCCCAACACACCAGTTGCGGGGAAATGGGTCCCCTATCTTTAAGATGCCAGACAAACTCAAGAAACCCCAGCAAGAAGAGTGAAAATGTAAAAAGGTTGACTTTGCGTTCGCAATCAGTGAAGACTTAGAAGAGTCTTCCTTACCGCCCCAAATCTCCAGTTGCACTCTTACTACGGAGGGCGGACTAAAGCCAAGAAAACTCATAGTGAACGGGAGCTCGAGGAGAACGTCGAAGAGAAAGAGGAAATATATAGTGTAATCTTCACTTGTCCTTCCCTGGGTCATGTATGATTTTTTCCCAATTCCAATACACTCTTGCCCTTGTGTCTCATCAATTTTTACACCCAGCCTTACGGGCAAAGGTGGTGTCTATGATAGAGACTTCTGCACCAGAGTAAAAAAGCATAGTGGCCTTCTGGTTATTTATCTTGCCGCTAGCTTTGGCTTGCTTGAACTTCTTGTCTGGCGAGTGGTATTTCTAGGTGCCGCAATAAGCTCAGCTCCATAACCGCTTCAGACCGAGAAAATCCATCCGCCGTATACGTTCACCAGGTAAGGGTCAGCATTGCTGCTCGGGGGTCGGCTGACAAAATCGTCAAACTTACATTATTGTCGGTTACGCTCTGCTTTGCTTCTCGATTATCCTCCTTTCCGACATATGCATAGATTCTAACACTTGGCCGCTGGGGGCGAAGCAGATTCCAATCTGGCGAGCGATCTAGTTTAACATTTTTTCACCCATGGTGGCAACATTTCAGCATGTTTAGTCGGGGCATACCACTTCTTCAGCTTTATGTAAAACTCTTTGATGGGGCAAAGACCAGCATCGTGCACCTTCCCACATGACTTGCTATTGAACAGGCAGTAATCGGCCAAAACTCTTGCAAGTCAGTCGTTTTATGCAGCTTCTGTCATTGTGCTTGATGGTCCCGCAGTGAGTGCACTTTCGCCGGTGGTAGTCCTGGTCCCGGACAGCAAAAAGCTTTTTGCTGCTCTGACACGCATGCTGGTCGGGACTGCTGACCGGCTTCTGCGAAAACAGATAGCGATATTACCCCCCCCCCTTCTGATTCGCCTTGAGACCGTTGGTATCCATTTTCAGAACTGGTGGCATACGAATCCATAGCGACAAAGTGAACAGTGCGGGCGGACCTGGTCGATAGTGTTTAATTTCCCTGATCCAGGTTAAGACGCGACCTGTACGTATCCGTTCCGGGTTGAAGCTGGAAATCTTGGGGCCAAAACCAGCAAGTTTGGAAGTCTGCAGTCGATCACTTGATCCGGAGCCGATTGGGAATTAACTTTGCTGCCAGATTTCAATATACATCGCCGTGTAGCTGCATGGTACCGGGACAGAGGGGTACAAACCTTTGTAATCTTCGTCCTCATCATCGTCATATCTAAGACCACTGTATGATTTTCCGAGGGTTCACCATTGGGGCTGGATGGCGGGTCGGCCTTTGAGATGGACGGCGGATCAGATTTTGAGCTGGACGGTGGGTCAGCTTCTGCGCTGGATGGCAAGGTTGTTTTCGGGCTTGATGTCGGTAGAATTGCAATTGAAGGAGTCTCGGCAGCTTCCTTTGGAGGTTAGCCGAGTCAGAGTCGGAATCTGACTTTAGCCCGCAATCGCGCAAAACTTTGTCAACGGGTTTGAAGAAACGCTTCTCTCTTTTATGCCGTTTGGGGTTGAACTAACACAGGTTGAAGCTTCCCTTTCGCTTCCCGGGGTGAGAGCCTTGGCGATCGCGTCTGTTTTGGGTCCTTTGAGGCACCCCCACCCTGGCACTGGAAGAAGTGGTATCAATACTGGATGGATCACTAGACGAAAATGGTCCAGCTGCTGGACGAAGCCAAGGTAGAATGGCAGGACCATGCTAACTGGCCTAAGACTTTTATGTCTGATTTTCACTTGACCATGCATATGATATCCCAGATTTCTTCCCGCGCGCGCGACGAGGCCTGCGTTACTGGAGCAATTCGAACCTGGGTCTCTTCAAGCTGATCCTGCAGTTCACAGATAAGGGATCTAAAACGGTCTTCCTTAGATCACAGGACGGCGACTTTGTGGTTGCTTTGCCCGAGCTAGGTCGTCACACGCGTTGTCAAGCCACGATTGAACTTGTCAAAGTTTAGCTCGCAGTTTCTGCTACCGAAGGATGCCTCCTAGATCTGTTGTGTGAGGGAATATGTATGTTGGAGAGCCTGAGAGTGAGACTCCCGCAGCTATTCCCGTTCGGTTGTACTTCGGCCAACTCGCGGGAAACGTGGTGGTACCAACCGCGAAGATGTGACAGTTCTGGGGATGTTTGCGACGCTGCGGCGGACAGACTTTTCATATGTGCCTGCTGCTTGACCGCAAAATAAATTTGGATAGTTTGGAACGAAGCAGCGTGACAGAGGAAGATGTGGAACCTACGCTCAAGCTTAGGGCGGAGGACTAGTTCCAGGTTAGCAGTCCAAAGAGGTTCAACGACATCAACCAGAATGCGGAGGCGGTTCTGTTCATGTGTTAGGTTCACGACTTGAGTCTCGAGACGTAATTGAAGTATAATAAAAACAATATAGTCAGTATTGTGTTTATGTATGTACATAGCACTATTTTTCTATTTTCAACCAATTAAATATAGTAAGATCTTATTAACAGAAAATATAACGATCATAGTCATCCGTTGGGGTACGATATATTACCGCTACGCGTGGAAAATGAGCCAGATTCGAACGGTGTTCGTCAGATTGTGGTTAAGTGAAGCTGGTAAAAAACAAAATAACGAAGAAAGTCCAGAAGGTGTAAGAAGTGAAGGGCATCAGTAAGCTTGTACATGAGCGCAAGATATGACGTATATTTGGCGATGCGCTAGATGTTGGCGATGGAAGTAACTTGACGTACATGTCGTACAAAAGGTTAATCTAGAGAATCCAAACGCTGACCAGGTACTGCCTGGCGAGATGAAGGAGGAGGAGAATGTCTTTGATGGTGTCAAACACTTGTTCATTGTGTTTATCGTCATTGTGGTATGGCTGGCGATCATTGGACACTCAAGAGTACACGCCTAAGGATGATCTAGAGTAAGACATGGCCAAGTGTGTCGAAGCTGGAGAATCTGTAGCCCATGCTGCAGCATAAGCCGAGCTTCCATCTCGCGGCTCTTCTTTGGGCAGAGAATTTGGTTCTAGCAAATACGTTCCACCTCCAATGTACGAGACGACAGCGCGACACTACGTGTGACTAACCCATCGACGGACAGCCACGAAGATGGTTTGAAAGAGATTTTCCGAGCATTTCCCGCGTACACTTGGCTAAGGACCGTGAAACCTTCCAGTCACGTGGCTTTGGAAAAAAGATTATGTACCACGAGGACACCGAGAAAAAGATAAACAAGTTTCACGGCTATGGTTACGACCATTTTATTCTCAGATCCTAATGATTCCATAAAGAATGGTACGACGGCTCTCGTAAGTATTCGAGCTGGTCGAGAATAAAGCGCAGCTAACAAAAATGGTACGACCTTGCATAATAATAGGAGTTAAAGTTTGCGAGAAGACGGTTGCCGAGCTGCTGCGGGGTGGTGCGAAGTTTGACGTTGCAAATGATGGTGGGATTACGTTATTGATGCTAGCGTGCCTCATGAACAAGCCTGTGGTGGTAATAGAGCTGCTAGAAGGTGGAGCACACCACCGCTACACATTTGTGGACGAAGATAAACAGCCTGAAGATTTGTTAACAGTCACGTTACAATGTAATTTGCTACTATAGATGTCCTACCTTGATTGTCTCCTTTACATATACCGGCGATGACACTGCAGCTTCTTGATGCATTCATCCCTAAACACACTGCTGTGCGTTTTTCACTTGCGGCTGCGTCGCATGCTACTATCGGGGATGTACTACACTCCTGGACAGTTATATTTCCCTACCGAAAGGCTGAGTTGTTCGGAGGTGCACATATCGGCCCGCACAAATTGTCCGAAACAGAAGACGTACCAAGAGCCTACAGTCACGGCCACAGCAGCGAGTATTTTAGACACCACGGCATTGATATTACGCAATGGAAAAGAGTTTCCCACCCGCGACGCAACATGTCGCTACATCAAAGACTTTGTCTTGAGTCAGAAAAAGCGCGCAGTTGTAGGCGCCAAGTTAAGTGGAGGACACAACTTTACGATGTTGTGACAGTAAGGCTCAATGCACGTTCTATGTTAAAATTAGCAAATATAAAGCCGCGGGTGCCAAGTGCTTACGAATTACGTCGTATAACTTAAAAAACGAAGGATGTAGTGGTTCTGCGCGGGCCACGTCAGACCAAGTTGTCCGGTTTAGTGTGACCACGGCAGCGGTAACTAAAATTTCCGCGTTGGAGCTTATATCGCAGATTAAGGCAACGAATGGTGTTCCCGTGTCAAAGCGTATGGCTTACAGAGCACGCGATGCTGTAGTGGAGGAGGTTGCTGGTAGTGTTTCGAAAGGATTTGCGTCACTAGAGTCTTTGCTACAGGTCTACAGTGCGAAGAATGGTGGTGCTTCACAAGTACCGAGTTTGACAACGACGGGCATTTTGTTCGAGCATTTTTGTCACGTGCGGCAACATTGTGAGAGTGGCCAGAAAGTTTTTGGTATTGACTGGACGTTCGCAAAGCATGGTCAGTATCCAAGTACGATGCTCATTCTCATCGGCCGTGATGGTAAACAACAAAAATGTCGTTCTAGGGGTTGACATTTGCAACGGTGAGACCAGTGCCAACGCAGAATAGTTCCTCGAATGCTGCGAAAAGGCAGGTTTAGATTTCACGAATGCTCCCATCTTCACTGATCGAGGAAAAGCCCTTTTGGCAGCTCTCTGGAGTCGTCCGGGTGCCGTGGTCCGCTTTAGCACGCGTCATCGAATTGTAAGCGGCAAGCATCGGTTTGAAAAGATTGGGACCATCGACGTTGAAAGCTACCGCTGGGCATTACAATTTTCGGCGTCAGAGGAGGATTTTAAATCACGGCTGACGGCTCTGTCCCTTTCCCATCTCACCGACGCAGATTACCTGGCAGAAATTGACGCTAAAAAATGGGTTCTGTTCACCGTATTAGGAAAGACGCGCCTGTATGGCTGGCGCACCACCAATTCGTCGAGGCTGAGAATGGGGCTGCCATTCCAATTCGGTACATGCATGCGTTCAGCGTTTTTAATCACTTTATCGCCAAGTTTATGTCTTCTCGGTAAAAAGCGACGAAGATATGCGTACATGGCTGGCAAGGGGAAACCTTGTGACCCCTTATGCGAAGGAGCTTGTTGACGAACAGTTTAGTGAGATTGGATACCAAACGGTACGCAAGAGCAGCGAAATCATTGCCTTTGTGCACGACAAACGTAGTCTTTCGCGAATCGTACGTCGCGTCGACTTCTCAAACGGTACGTGTACATGCACATTCATGGATCAATACGGTTTTCTTTGTCGTCATTTTCTCGCAACCCTTAAGGAATTGGCCAGCTCTGGCAGATGTTTGCTTTTTTCGAGCCATGTTATCGAATTGTCAGATATGCTAGCGGATACGCGGCTTCAAAAAAAAAGAATATCGAACTTGTTCTGACTGAAGAATTCACCCTGAACAATCAGAGCGTCCCTCAACTAAAATTAATGATTCGTGGACGAAAACGTGTCCACCGATTTCCAAGTCAAGGCGAATCAACGACCAAGAAACGCGGTAGCAACTGTATTGCTTGAGGGTCTGTGGTTTGCAGCAAATGCAAAATGTGTGGTTATAATCGCAGAACATGTGGAGCGTAGGCTACATTATATCTGCTTACCGCCCAAAAATGTGTCTATATCGAGCTCTTTTATTTCTTGGTTACTACAGATGCTTTGGTTGCATAGCTGAAGATTCCAATATTTAATGCCTCGAATCGTATACTGTCTACAATCGTGAATTCTAAAATATCATCGTCTTTGATCACCGAAACTGGCAATACTCGTAGATATATCTTCGCCCTCATCTTTGTCTTCTTTCCAATCGCACATATTCACGAGTCATGAGAGGCATACTCGACCTTAGCAACTCAGTTGCCAACACTTAACTCAACTCACTCTTCAACGGAAGCTCATAAATTGCCTTGTCATTTTAAGTGGGTAAACTCAAATCATTTCTTCGCTGGAATATCGTAAAGTGCCTTGGTCATTCTAAACATGCAACGCCCTCTTGAAAAGTCCCTCAGTTCGAAAAACACCGCTTTCTTTTACTCGAAGGTCGATGATTGCAAAATCTCTCACAGTATGTGCAGCATATTTTGCATCCGGCGCGAATCGTCCCATTTGCTCATTGATCTTGTCTCAATTCACCAGCAGCGTAAGCCCCCCCCCACACTGCACACTCCATTCAATCCATTTATTAGCAACGCTTTATTGGTAGTAGCTTATTCCGATTCATTCAATAGAAGCTCATATCTGCATGGTCGAACAGGTAATGCACGCTTTTAAAAAAAATTATCCGCACGATACCACCGCTCCCCTCGAGTTTGGTTTAACTTCTAGTTTCTTCGGCTTTTTCCAATATGACCCGACATAGATTGTGTTAGAAGTATGTCCGGGGCGGATGCTGTACCGTTTTTTCATGTATTCTTGGATTGAGTGCCGGCAATCATGACAACAAACTTACGGTGGTAACGAGTCGTCAGGGTGGTTAATAATCACCGTCTTGTACTCTAAGTAATTGCGCAATCCGATCTCCCCATTCTTGCGGTCAATTCTCGAATCCTTAAATCCACCAAACGGCGCATACGCGTCCATTACGTCATAGCAATTACGTACACTGTCCCCGCGCGGATTCCCTTCGAAATCATCATTGTTAATATTCTTCGTCACGATACCAGCGCCCAAACCGTAGACGGAGTCGTTGGTACGACTGATTACCTCACAGATGGTTTAAAACTTAACATTAGACATAACGGGACCAACATTTTCATCTCGGGCAATGGCCATATTGTCTTTAACAACCGTAAAAGCAGTGGGCTCGATGGACCAGCCTTGGTTACCGGGATGGCTTCTACCAGTCCCCAGACAAGCACTCTCATTCGAACCCTCGTCGATATAATGCAAAATATTCTAAAAATGATGTGCCATCTGTTAAGTGGCGGCGCTGAACGGGTCACCTAGGTAGCAGCCTCAACAGAGGGACGCACAAATTCTACGTAGATACCTTCTTGCACGTACACGCGCAAGCCGGTAATACAGCACTGACCTTGGTGCAGAAATAGAGCTAGATGCGACTGTTGAATGGAAAGGTCCATGTCGAAGATGATATTTGAACATTTTTCACCGAGCTCAAGCGTCCCACGCTTAATATTTCTTACGTGATATTTGTGCACAATTTGGCAGCCAACTTCTGTAGACCCAGTGAAGGCGACCTTGTCTACGTTCGGATGCTGGGCGAGGAGCCGACCAGCATTGGCTCCTGCAACGGATAACTCCTTTGGGGAACCCAGCTTCTGCGATGAGTTCACCAACACGTTGAGCAGACAGGGACGTCTGCTCAGCCGGTTTCAGCACAATATTGTTGCCATCTTAAAGAGCAGGGCCTAGCTTCCACGCCATCATGACTCGCGGGAATTCGATGATTTTGCGCACGAACGCCGACAGGTTCGGACTGGTGAAGCAGAGGAAGGGATCAGTGATGGGAATTACTGATGAATTACGTCATACTAGTAAGCGTTATAGCGATACGTCTTCAGCACAATTTTTTAGCTTTCGTCTTCGTCACTGGTGGCCTTGGCCAAAAATAGCATACGGACAAAAAATCGGTAAGATCATATACGGCATCCGTAATGCTTCGTTCTATTTTGACCAGATTGCGAGAAATGTAGATGAGTTGGCATCGGTAGGCTTTGTAGTGGAAAATGCTCAATCAAAAAGGGATCGGCGTGTTGAGCCATTACTTGATCAATTTGAAGAGCTTTATGGTTATCGGGACATTCCGGTCGATTTTATCGTACCCTCTGAGGCACCATGGAAAAATAGCGACTGGGGCATTCAACTAGACAAGCTGAAGCTGAAGCTAGATCACTTGTAAAAATATGCCAAACAAAGTGTGCATAAAGCAATCAAGCCTCTTGCAGCATTTTTAGAGTGTAATATCGTACTTCAAAGCAATGAGTTTGATCGTGTCAGTCGAAAAACCAAATAAACTTAATCGATTTCTTGTGATTCACTCTCCATAGAAACGTCTGCATTTTTTTTGTGCATTGACGACCGTCATGTGTCGATCAATAGTGACAACGAAATTTCCACTTTCCCCGGGATCGTGTAGTTTGTCCAGATCCATAGCAGCGTACAGCTAACACTTGTAGGTGCGATAGCAAGAATGAACGTGATATAGCTGACCGCAGCGGCTCCATTCCCTTGAGACTCATTAAGAAGCCCATCAGCACTGGAATAAACACCCCGCCCATGGATGATTAAGTTTTTTTTTGAGTAGCGGGTTTGGTGTGTGACCAATAATGGGGCTACAACACCGTTTGGATCCAACCTGATGGTCTTGCACCTAGGGAGAAGAAGAGGAGGATATGAAGGCTCCAGTCTCACGATCAGTTTTCCTTCGATGAATAAATGGATCAAGCGTTAGCTCCAAACGCCCTACTGGCGCCCATAACTTGATGACTTCTTCGTGAATACGCCATTAGCAAAATTCCCACTCAGATGCTCTGTATGTTGTAGACGCGGACCAACTTTCTTACCTTTACTATCGTAAAGTTAATAAAAATGGTCCATGTCAGGTACTGTAGTGTTCGGTTGCAACTGTCAGTGAACCATGAGAAATGCCAAGTCAGGGTTATTGGAGCTGCTTTTTTGCCAAAGTAGGGTGCTTTAGATTGTACTCCCTCCGTCCCAAAGTTATTGTCCGATTAACGGTTTTTTAGCGTCCCATTTTTATTGTCTTATTTTTATTTATGAAGTGCTACAGTCGATCGCAATGAATTCTTTCCTTTACAGGTGCTCGTGAAGGTAGAAATCTTATAATATACATATTACTTGCTCATGAATGTAGACATGGCATCGTTTAGAGAGTACAGTACTTGGTCGCAGGCCTTTTCAGATCAATGTGCTGGACCGGACCCCGGTTGATGTTATGTATGGAGATGAAGAGCGCACAGTACCTCGAATGTTGGCATGCCTTATAGGGTTTTAGGGTTGTATGAGTTAATATAACTCGTACACCGCTATACGGTGTCTTTCAGTCAAATTCTTCTTCTTCAAAAGGAGTTTAGCATCATGGGTACCCCAACTGTAACCACTTCGCATTCAGCCAAAAATGGCCAACAAAAAAATAGCATGTATCAGTGCAGAGCTGGGTTCCTTCATCACCAGCACCTTCATCGGCAGAGGCTGGAGCGAAGTTTATATATATACTGGTGCTCCGACAAATCTGACGTTTGAGTCCTAGTTTGGCAACAAACCTAAAACAGCACCATATTTTGGCAAAAGTCCCGCAAAGACCATATATACCACCCTCTTCAGTGACAAAAAAGTGACTGGCAATAAATTGATGCGGGACAACACCTATACCGTAGAATGCATGTCAAAGGCGACACCTATGTTTCCACGGTACTACCAAACCCTGTCAAAATTGCTGTTGTCGCCTATGACAAGCACTCGTAAAAAGTCACAGTGGGCGACCAAAAATTATGTGCAAAATACCAAACTTATGTGTAAAACACTAACCTTTTGTATGCGTGACATGGGGTTCGAAGTGTGTACCAAGTTTCTTTATCAAGGCTACGTGGCGAGACCATTGCGGAGAATAGTGGATAAGTGGACGGCGAAATGTGCGAAGGACCGAGTTGCTTTCGATTGGCTTGAACAACCACCTGAAGGACTTTGGAATCACAGACACATGTTAACAGACTATCAGGCTTGGACAATATATCGAGCGGCAACAATGCAGTTGAATGTCTTCTATGACGGTTATGAATCGGCGCGGCGGTGTGCAATTGACTCAGAGTGCACATCGCCGGGGAAAGGGGTATCACATATTATGTGGGGGTGCCGAAGAGCCCAGGATTTCTGGGCACGCCTTATTAGTCATTGGTGTGGTGACAGAATTGACGTATCTCGGGTGGAGACGTTTCAAAGATATTGCATGACCAGACACCCGCCGCCCATAGGGAAATACATTTTGAAAGAACTAGTGGAACGATGCGGAGACCAAGCAGAGGAATGCGCGGAAAGTTTCAAACGTATCTGGTGGGGTATTTGTTCTATTGGAATTACAACACTTTGGCAGATGAGAAACGATACGATCCATAAGGGGATCAAACGGACGTGTCGGGAGCAGACAGAACTAATATGGAATAAAGCGATTGAACAAGTACAAGCTACAGCAGAATTTGAGGCCAAAGGTTATCACACCCGAGTGCGAGGAATTCAATTACAAGTGTGCATTGAAGTGTTTACTAGCAGCAGACGAGGACAGCACCATGATCAGCGTAGAATACGACAGTTCCAAACAGCGGACTACTCAGCGAGATGAGAGAGAAGCCTTCAGAATGTGCTTAGGAAATTCGTGACAGCTAATAGTGACTAATGACTAAATAGACTGACTTTTAAAAAAAAAAAAAAGAAGTGTGTACCAAGTTTATCGACACGTAGAAACTGTCTGACATAGGCTAGTAAGGTTACCTCCGCGTGTCTCGATGTGAGAGGACGCGCAATGGTCTGGATTCAGGATGACTAGAACCTAATTTCGGATCACTAGGATTATCCTAAAATAAGTTAGGGTAATATAGCTGTTGTAAAACGTAGTCTATTTAGTTAATTTTAACTATTAGCTACAATAAAATTACCTAAGACTTGATATAAACCTTCCTCTGATCGATACTCCTCCCGCCGCAACGAAAGTAACAATTCTTGACGATCAATAGGTCGGTCGTGCATCTCTCCCTGGATGCTCTCAAGACATATCTGCAAACGAATTCCTCTGAGCCTGGAGCTTGTACTTCGTTTTTCAAATTCTATCACCGCTTGCACTTGTTCTAAAGTCTTTTTCCACAAATAACCAATGTGCTCCTGTGCTGTTCTGGTTACCCCTTGAAAAATTTGTTCGTTACGTAACTGCCATAGCCACGTCGCGCCAATCGAACAGAAAGCCCACCATAATCTGGCCAACTCCTTACTGCATGCTTGGGCCTGGTGCCCACATCGAATTTTTAGCCTCTTCATAATGACCGATGAGACCGGTGGTGCTTGTCGAGTAACGAAATGCCATTTATATGCGTTAAGATCCTCTGCGTTAGCCCACCAACCGTTCCAAAAACTTAAAACACGCGTCCACAGTTTCTGTGCGTGCGTACACCCCCACACAATATGTGTGACCCCTTTCCCGGGTGCTAGACAATGATCGTCCATTGTGCACCCGCCTTGTGATGAATATCCATCGTAATAGCAATTCAGCTGGAACGTGGCCATTCGATACAGGCACCACCGTTGGTAATCGGATAACAAATGATCGTGTCGCCAAACATCATGTGTAGTCTGATCTTGTATAAATCCATTCCACGTATCTTTTTCCCTGTGAGACTTCCACCGGCTTTCAATCTTGTGTAGTGACTTCGTGATAATCTTGTAGTACAGTCCTCGAAAAGTCTTCCTAAGCCATTGTTTGATCGAGGACGTCCGCACCTCCACATTCGATTCCCATGCAACACCATGTATCGCCGAGTGTGCTTCAAAAACTAGACTATGCGGCCACTCAATCTCCTTGACGATACCTGACTTCTTATCCGTCGATGTTGACTGTATGCAGTCCCAATATAAGCCGTCTTGGCGTTGCTGTAGTAGGCAGTGATCTCCATTCTTCTTATCGGTCCCCTTGATCAGCCTTCGTCCATGCTTCTTCCATTCCATAGACAGCCATCGTTTGGGTACCCACAATAAACGTAAAGGTCCTTGTTCCCCCCACGCTCTGTCCTATCTCCACCCGCGGCGAACAAAGAATAATCGTTAGTAACCACCGTCCAATCTTCGCTCTAGTGTGGCCTTTCTCCAACGTGAACTTCGCTTTCCACTTGAAGGTGTTTTCTGATATCCGCTGAATATTGAGATCTGCTATCGTTCCCTTGACGCATCTATCAAACTTTCGGTTAGATAGGTAGCTCGCTGATAAGTCGTGTATCCACGGGTTCGAAAACCAGGTATATCCACCCCAAAAGCGCCTTAAATGTCCTTGCCCCAGTCCGTGCCACGGCCTCTCGCTTAGCCTAGCTGTTACCAGAATCTCTTCATCTTGATAAACTCCGACTGCTGGTTCTATCGTCTGTGTAGAACACCGCTCGAGTAACTTAGGGAGATGTTCTTTAATGTACTCCTTCAGTGTATTGTGTTCTTCTGGTGTGGGGCCCAACGCCTCCGCAAGTGAGCTACGTATCATCGCTACGGCGCTTCCTTTATGGAGTCGTCTCTCCGGTTTACCTATGTCATATGAAGAAAACCACAAGTTAGCAGTGCTACATCTGTTGAGTTGTGTCCAGTTCCGCCATGCAATGTTATAACGGTCCGTCGGTTCTAGTAGCCACATAGTCGCCTCTTTCACCATCAATGTGTGTATAGCTGCTGATATAGAGATGAGCCCTAATCCGCCCGCCTTTTTCGGAGTAAACAGGAGAAGCGGAGAAATTTTGTGACGTCCTCCCTCTGTGTCCGTCGCCTTACACCATATGAAACGCTTTTGTAGCGCTACCAACTCTCTTAACGTGTCTTCTGCAGGTGGGAACGCTTTAGCGGTGAATAGGATAGCCGGTATTGCGATCGCGTTAAACAATGTGACTCGTTCGTCGACCGACGTGCTACACTTTGTGGCTGTCAATAGTCGTCGTTGTATAGCTCGTATTCTCCCCGTCCAGTTTTTGCCCGTTAGTGAAGAATTTCCGATCTGATATCCGAGGTACCTTACCGATTCCCTTTGTTGCAATACTGGTACCGTGTACCAGTTTTCCGGATAGTTGTCCGTTTCCAGTAATATTACTTGACTTTTGGCAGGTTGCATCTGTAGGCCCGATAGCTGTCCAAACTTCTTCACAATTGTCAGAGCTCTTTCCAGATTATTACCTTCTTGAAAGAAAATGGTGGAGTCATCTACAAACGCAGATAACCTGTGTTCCCACTGCCTTGTTGCATCTCCGAGCCTCAGTCCCTTTACTTCCGTATCTTGAGTTATCGCTAGTCCTAGCGGTTCGACCGCTATGATAAAAAGTAGCGGTGCCAGTGGACATCCTTGTCGAATACCCGAAACTACTGGAATCGCTTCAGAGAGCTCCCCGTTGACAAAAAATTTTGCCGTAGTTCCTTCATGAATCTTGCCCATCACATCAATGAAACGCTGTGAGAATCCAAACTTTTTGAGCACGAGCATGAGGTAGGTCCTGTCAATTGTGTCGTAAGCCTTCGCAAAGTCGATCAGCAATACACCGCCACTCTTCTCTGCACTTTTTACTCTTGGGGTTCGCCGAAATTGCTCTAGCATGTCCAGCATGAGGACTACCGCGCGGTCCATACGTCGTCCGTGCACAAAGCCTTGCTGCGTGTCCCCGATCAGTCGCCCTAAAAATCGCTGCAGCCGAAACGCAAAAACTTTCGCGAAAATCTTGTAGCTCGTCTGCAATAGCGAGATCGGACGATAATCCATGGCATTTTCGGAGTCTCCTTTTTTTCGGAGCGGTATAATGACCGCTTCCGAAAAGGATCTCGGCGGGTCTTCTCCCTGTAAAATCGCATTACTCACATCGCATAAGTCAGTTATTACTTCCTCCGCAAAGTCCTTATAAAAATCATTGTTGAGTCCGTCTGGTCCGGCCGCTTTTCTCCGTTCTAAACTTCGTAACGCAAGCTGGACGTCCTCTTCTTGTATTGGCGCCATCAACCCTTGATTTTCCGTCTCTGTAACCTGTCTATCTCTCCGAAACGTGACTAGACGGTCCAGCTCCTTTTCTAACTCGTTGACTCCTATTGTCCGATGACTCCGACTTAGGATCCCTCTCCAGACTTGTGCAAACTTGTCCGGGATACTCATCGCTTCAGTCGTTTGCATACCTGTGTCTGGTATCGTTATAGCTATTACATGCTGATTACTCTCCCATACTGCAGTGCGTTTGAACAACCACCGCATAGTCTCCATGCTGCGTCGTAGTCGTCGTCCTTGTCGTGCCGTATTGTCTAGTAGTGCCTCTTGTGTTGCTATTCCTAGTATCTGTGCTCTGGATGTTGCCTTTCCGAAGAGAGACTGCGCTAATTGCACCGCTTTCCGTTTCCTTCTTTGCCGTACGCGTTTCCTGACTCGCATGATTGCTGCGATCCACATCTGCACCTGTCGATCCCATTGTTCATGCGCATTAAATACTCCTCCTCGTCTGTTGCCTACTTCTGCCGTTACTTCTTCTACGATGCGTCGCCGATTAGCTCCTTTGACCGGAAATTGAAGCCTGAAGTGTTGCCTTTTGAGTACCTGTTGTCTTGTGTGCGGTTCTCGTAATAGCAACGATACCTCCTCATGATCTGAGGGTACCAACGGCGTACTAGTTTCTACTTGTTCTACCCAGTCGTATCTGTGTGATGGTATGTAGATACGATCCAGCCTACTGGCTGTCTCGCCTCTCCAAAACGTGTACTCCATGTTCTCCGTTAGCTCCTCGGCATCCCATACTGATTTCTGGGCCAAGGCTGCGTCATACCAACCCGCCGAAATGACTAACCTTGATAACTCGCTGCACTCTGATCTCGTTTCACTCCCATGCATACGTCTGTCCAGCTGCGGCGCTTCGACGCAATTGAAGTGGCTATAACAACGTCTCCAGTTTGTGTAGGATACCATTTACCTATATCCTTAAAAAACATCGTTCGGTTAGAGTTAGTATCAGCTGGGGCATATATGTTTATGACCCTCCAATTTGCCAACTCCACTGCAATGATTCTCTCCGACCATTGACTCTGGTTCCACGGCTTGGCTAGCTTGCCCTGTTCTGGTGATAGAAGGATTCCGACTCCACAGGCCTTGGTTTTTGAAATACTCCAATACGCTAATCGTCTGTTCTCATCTTGATAGTTCCACATTCGTTCCCATGCTCGTGTGACTTCCTCTGCTTCTGCCGCATTAGTAATGTGCGTTTCTTGGATTACCATACAATCCGCCCTCTGAGACACCGGTTTGTTTCTCCATACTTGTAGCCATGCTTGTCGTGTTTGCGCCTTAAAGCCCCTGACATTTTGAGTTGTTATCCGTAATTGGTTACCACCTCCTCCTGCCCTCTTGTTGTTCGATCCATCACCTCGTGTATACTCTACTTCTGCTACCGCTCTTCTGCTATATGCGTCTAACAAGTTAGTTAGTCGCTGTACTTCTTGGTGATAGGGGTCTGCTACGTCGGTGCCCTTAGTAGAGCAAAAGGGGATCTGGTTCTGATTCCCTAGATGATTTGTGTGTCTGCTCAGCTCCCTGTGTCTCCCCCCCTGTCGATGCACTTAAGGTGTTAGTGTTGTAGCAAAATATTTAGCTAAATCTTGCCACACAGTTGCGTCCTCTTCGCTTAGCCTTTTGGTCAGCTCCTTCATCTTTTCAATGACTTTCTGCGCCCTCTCTATACGTGCTATCTTCTGGATTATGTCTCTGTCTGCATCGCTTCTTCTCCTAGTATCGCCGCGAATTGTGTGTGGTATATGTGCGCACACAGTGCCATGTATGCGAAAATCTTTTTGTTATGTGGTGCACATAAGTTCCACATATAGCTATTCCCATACTTGGCACTCTTGATGAAGTTCCAATCTTCTCTGCTATGTCGGATCGCTTCTTTCTGTTGATCAGTTGTTACCACCTGTACTCGTCGACGCCAATCTTCAATCCGGCTTGTAAAGTCTTGACCATACTTACCTGCATGGGCTGTTCGAGTAAGGTGCTCCCAGCACTCTATCCACCAAGTTCTTGTCAAAATGTGCATTACTTCACTGCTGAACCTTTCAATGATACGATGAGGGTGACTGAAACACTCTAACAGCTGAAGAATAGCTCCCCCTTCCTTGGCAGCTGCCAGCCTCCACACTCTTTCTTCCGCATCTGCATATGGGAAGGCTGTGCCCTGATGGTGGTTCCATACCACCTCCATGGTGTTCCAGACCCTCGCCCACTCTGGTTCTCCATACTTGTGTTCTTGTGTCCCGGTAGTTGTAGCGTGCAGCTCATCAAAGAGCTCCCGTTGGACTGGCGTAACTATTTTGGTCGTCTCACCTTCATCCGAATCATATGTTGTTGATACCGCGCGTTTCTTATGCATGCGTGTGGTTTCTGCATCCTTGATCGGGATCGCTTGGCTTACCTCCCCTCCCCCTTGCTGCATAACTTCGTCTGGTGCCTGCATCAGTCTCAATTGACTGGTAATGCGTGGTGAGTCCTCTAGCAAACATCTCTCGTGTGTGTGTTGGTGCCACTTGCTTAATACCTCCTCCTGCACGTCGTATGTGTCTGCAAAGAATCGTCTTATTCTTGGATCTCGTAAGTTAACCTGTAACAATTCTTCTTGGTTGTCCGCTGACAAATACGATACAGTGTCAATCAAAAAATGTATCATATCTTCTGTACCTGTTTTTGCGGCCAATAATAGTTGTTCAATTTGGTTGTGGACAAATTGTGGAGCCGATGATCGTTCTTCGTCTGTTGACCTATCCGTCCTCTCTACTAGTTGTCTGCCTTGTGTCTCGGCCATATCCACGTCGTCTACTCCTTCATTCAATCGTTCTGCCTCGGTTCTGCCCTCTTTGGTTCTCCACCCATGCGTATACGCATGGTAGTGTGCTGCCTTAAAGTGTAGCACGAGAGGCATCTTTCCGTTACCTTGAATGGCCTTCTGTTTTAAACTTTTCACTTCTTCAATGCACTGTCCTATAGGCAACGGATACTCACCGCATGTTGCGTATTTCTTTCGGTGGGCCATCCTCGTCTCAGGGGCGTAATGAATAGCTCCCGCTACGCCACCCTTCTCGTCGTCGCTGAGTACAAAAATGTGGCGTTGGAGCATGGTACCAATACACCCCAAGGTATCGTTGCTGCCCCACATTTTGCAGCTCACTGTTGCACTCAACTCCGAAGGGCTACTTCCATACTCTTCGAAGTACCTCTTGAATTCTACTTCCGATTGCCTGCCTGTCATACGATCATACCCTCTCCCTAAACTTCGCAGCGTTTGTTTCCGAATACCCGGAGGGTATTTCAGCTGGAAGTCCATTAGCCCCCGTGCTGCACACCCTCTTTTCAAACTGGCCGTTGCCGCTTCTAGAATCTCGGGATTGTCTCGTAAGGAGGAATCATACAGAGCTTGGACAATGCTGTACGCTTGACAGTTCCCGGTCGCTGCTGTAGGTACCTTGTGGAGCCCCATCTCTACAAGCGCTTCCCGAAGTGTGTAATCATTCTTACTATTTACTTCCGGTCCTGTCCAGGCAAAATACTGCACTGGTCCCTCTTTTGCTTGTACTCCTGTTCCTAGTTTCATTAAAGCATCATTAGCAATACTCTCCAGGTTAAGCAAATCAGCTGCCGAGTTGAGCTTGATCGTCTCATCTGAGGCCCGCTTGCTTGGTACTGCGTTACTGTCTTTTTGTTGCTCGCGGGTTGTCGGTCCAGACCCGGGCTGGGTTTCTGTCAGGTTGGGTTTCTTTTTGGGTCGGGTTTTGGAAACCTGTCCTGTGTTATTTTTATTTATTTGTCCGGTTCATTAACCGGTCCTCCCTGACCCGGGTTTTCCGTTGCGACGGCTGGTGAGACATTACTTTCCACTTTATCATTACCTCGCGTTTTCCTTTTAACTGTAGTCCAGTTATCCTTTTCCGCCGAAACCGACGCACCTTCCTGATCCGCCTGCTTTCCTGGATTTTCCTGCTTCTCTCGCGGCTTGGCCGCCTTGGCTTCCTCCGAGGCTACCGCAGTAGCCACTGTTTCTTTTGACAACGTCTGCTCCTCGCTCGTCGTCGTATCCTTTTGTCGTCGTTTATCCTGACGCTCATCCTGTTGTCTGCAATTTTCTCGTACTTCGTCTCGCAGGGCTTCCATGCTCGCAAAAATGGGTTCAGGTGAGTCGATCAACTCTACTTCTTCCACTGTTACAACTAAACAATTTTTCTCTTTCAATTGTTCGATAGTTAGTGGGCACGTACGCATCTGATGTCCTGCTCCTCCACACCGCATGCAGTGGATCTGTCCTCGTGTTGCCGGGTGTTCTAGCATCAACACCAGCCCACACCACATGATCCTTTCCATTCCTCGCAGTTGTTTTGGACAACCGCTCGCATCAACCACTATCTCCCAGTCTAGTGACGTGGAGGATAGTGGGCTTCCTTGATCCAGTTCTTCGAACCGGAAATCAGCTTGGATTATCGTCTGAAGATACCCATGCAGTTTCATGATGTCAACATTTCTCGTGACATTTCTCACTTTGATGACATATTCCGGATGGAAACCCATACCTGTTGCGTTTCCGGCAATTCTTCTGTCCCAGACTTTCTCTGCGACTGGCTCTTTTGCGTGCATGTTACGTAGGCCATGCACTTGCTTATGGTATGGGACTGTGACCCCCTCATACCTCTTCGCTATTTCTCGTGTTAAAAAATATAAATGCAAAGTATGTTCCGATTGGTTATAGCTGATAGACTTCACTTTTGACAGCATTTCCCATAGTTTTCCATTATCCATTCCACGTGCTGTAGCTGCTGTGGATATGCTCTCTTGTAGACTCTTTGTACTTTGAAAGGCCGTCTTGATAGCCGTTTCTCCTCTTAGGTCCATTACGAGACATCCTTCTACCCTTACTCTGATAGTTAACACTAAGCGTAAACGATCCGCTGACGTCATAATCTGGCGTAAAAATTGAGGTAAAATTCTAGCCAAAATTGTTCCTTCCGCCAGCCCCTGTACAATGATCCACTCTTCTGGGCTACCTTCCCGAAATTTCTTCTTGTCCTTTCCATTCCATTCCCGTTCACATATTTTCCGTAATGTTTCCACCCGGTCTGCTGAGTAAATGGCTGGATTGAACAAATAATCTTGGGGCACTCGCGGGGTTGCTTTCACAACTTGCGTATTTCCAGTCACCTTGGTTAACCATCCTTTCAGAACGCTGTCCCCTTGTACCGCTACCTCAACTTGGCAACTACCGATCATTCGTGAAAGCACATGTTCCAACGGTTGGTTACTTCGAATTGCTGTTGCACATGCAGCTGCTGTTTTATTTTTCCACACCTTCCAATCTAGTGAATGCTTAATCACCACTAGTTCAAACAGATCCAGTAGACGTTCTAATTCACTGTGTTTCAGGTCTGGCCATTTCCTTACCAATGTCTTGCTCTGCCCTTTAGCCCCTTTTGTTGGCCCGGAGGGGCTCTTAGTTCTCTCCTTGTTTGTTCCTCCTTTCTTCTTGGGGAAAAGCAGTTTGAACATCTGCTGTATAACATCGAGCCACGTTTGGAGGCGTGGGCGTACTTTTTCTGCTCCCGTTAGTGCCCGTACCAGCACCTGTGCCAAATCTTCTGGCGTGTTCGTCTGGCCCTTTTTTTTTCCGACACTGCTTCTTGTCCTGATTCTGCCTGCGTGGAAACTTCCCCTTGTTTCAACTGGGAAGAGCGTTCTTGATTGTCATTGTGTTCGCTGCTGCCCTCTATCTTTACAACAGCCATCTCTTCACCTCCTTGATTTTTGTCAGCGTTAACTGACTCCTCTGTCATGGGCTCATCTTGTACTGGTTCTTGTGAATCCGCTACGACTTCGTCAATCACAAGAGGGCGTTCCTCATCGCCGTCTTTGATTTCCCTCTCTGATTCTTTCGTCTTTGCTTGCACATTGTCCGTACTCACCCCTTCTTCCCCGGGTTTATCGGGGGGTTTACGTATCTCCTTCGGGTTAATACCCGGTCGTGTCATTTCTTAAGTGTTAGCTGTAGTTAACTTGTTAGTCCGCAACCTGGTCGAGCAAGTTGATCTTACACGGCTAATTTGGAACTG